>OY776111.1:12230231-12467731 GCA_963675035.1 Allygus modestus | reverse complement strand
CTTTATGACCAACCATGAAATTAAATTAATTTGTATAAAAATAAACAACAAATTTGGTTAAAACGATTGAAAAATCACGAGTTAACTAACAATTTTTCAACTTCAAAACGTCTCTCATAATATGCAGGCACTTACTGGGAACATTCATAGTATCAACTTCATGGCCTAACTACAGCCATTTCTCCATATCAGCAGCGATAATGCTGAACTTAATCCAACACCTGATTTGCTTACATCATTTTCTGCTCCTTAATGTTTCCCAATTGCTGTATTCCCTCACTGACTGGGTAGCGTACGGTAGCAGTTGGGTGGTGCTCTCATTTTAATCCTGAGGTTTGACAGATCAATTCTGAGCAAAATATATTTAAATTTGTTGTGAACGTTCGAAATTTGATGTAGTGTCTATTTCTCTAGCACTCTCAAAAGATCGTACACAGCCTAACACACAAACAAAACTATTACTTCATGTACCGGAACACTACATTTTGAAGAGGACAGTAAATATTACCTTGAATACTCAATACGCTTGCTTGTAACTGTGTTTTTAACTTTTTTTCAACCTGAGTTTTTATTCTAATCAATGTATTTTTAAAATCAGAACTTGTCATTAATTATCCAAACAATAAGAGTAGATAACACAGTTAAATTTTAATATTTTAAATTTAGTATATCGTGAGTGTTTTCTAGGGTAGCAACTCTAACAACAATTTTAAATTACGAGTTTTAATTTATTTAAGTAACCTTATCGACTTAATATTTAATGGAATCAGAAAAAATATAGAAGAGATAAACATCCCTTCTCAGACCAATATGGGATAGTAGAGGAGTTCTGATTATAGTTATCAGTAAACAACACAGGTAGAGGCTAGGTTTACCTTACGGAACAGAACGCATCTGTTCAGCATTTCCGTGCTGTCGGCTGTTTGCATTGTTCAACTACAGTCAACAGTTAGCTTACCAACCTTGCACTGATTGGGTTTCTAATTGGATCTTCCAATTGGAAATTAATGTGAAGCGATTATATGTAACGAACTACACTAACTGTAAGAAATCCAAAATGTGTTGCCATTCTCGTATCTGCACAGACTAAAATGCACTTTGGATGCAGAGAAGTTCTGATTACGGTTTGGAGTAAACAAAACAAGCAGAGCAAGTTCATCTTACGGAACCGAATGTATCTGATTAGTGGTTGTATGTTGTTTGCAGTGTGTTGTTCAGCTGCAGCCAACATTACCAACCTTGTACTAATTGGGTTTCCAATTTAAAATTAATGTGAGGAATTTACACATAACTGTCAACATTAAATTGAAGAAATGTTTTTCCTTTTTTATTCTCCTATCAGGTTTTTAGATAGCTAAGCTGTGAACAAATTAAACGGTCAGCCAAAATTATAAGTTTTTGAAGTCAGAATGTGATTTTTAAAAGTTTTAATTCTTTTTAGCTCTTGGTAAAATATAAAAAGAAAATATTTCCCTTCCATGATTGATTTGATACATGATGCAATAATGTTGATCATTTATATGTCTAAATTTTCACTTATTATATAGGGACACAAATGCCAAATTTATTTTGAAAATGCTATAAAGGCACCTGTGAAGTCACGACAACATTTTGAAAATTTTTATTTACACTAAGTTTGATTTATATTTTAAAAGTTATAAGTTTTTCACTTGAACGTCGAAAATCTTTTGCCCAGAAGACAAATTCTCAATAAATGCAAGATCAATCAATCTTCTACAAATTTCCATATCTAACTCAACATCCCTGCAATGATTCCTAGATACTACATATCAATCAAATTGCGCAGTAACATTTCCTTACTCATAAAACCTAAAAATCAACAGAAGAAAACTAAAACAATATCTTCTTCAGAAACACCCATGCAAATTTTATAAAATTTGTTTAAAGAATACTAGCTAATGTCCTGTTCTCTGCATGAAAATAAGTCATATAGTGTGATTGGATGTTTTTCAAAACCTCAAAAAGCACATCTTGGGGCGAAGAACTTTTAATTGAAACCAAACATGTTAAGAAACTTAATAGTTTTAAATCACCAAACAAAAATCAAGAAATTGTTTTAATAATGTAAAAATGGCAATAAAATGCATCATAAATCTGAAATTTAAAATGTAGGTAATATAATTTCAAGTTACATATCTTCTATATCTATAAAAGGCAAAGCCCTGGCTGACTGACTCACTGACTGACTGACTCACTCTTCACTAATTCTCCACCTTCCCATGTAGGTAGAGTGCTGAAATTTTGTATACTGATCTGATACGCTTAAAATAGGAAAACTAAATGCTTTTCATCCTGATCTGACCTTAGGGCTCCACCAGAGATCCTGACAAAGTTCCCATGTATTTCTTATGGACATTAATTTTTGTTTGAGCTAATGAAAATACAAACAGCTGGTCTTGATTCGTAGTAGTTCCACGGGCTAACCACAGAATGTAGCACACAAAACTGTCATAGTTTTTATAAATTATTTGCGTGGCGAAGCCTGCGGGAACAGCTAGTTATTAATATTTGAAAAAGCTTATTTAAAAGAATAAAGGACTTTTTAAACATGTTTATGTAACTTTACTCTCTCCTTTGACCGCAGGTTCCTGAAGGAGACGTTCGGAGAGTGCGGAGTCCCGAAGATTGCCTGGCAGATCGACCCGTTCGGCCACTCCTCGGAAGTCGCCCTTGAGTTCGCGGAGATGGGCTACGACGCTGTGTTCTTCGGGCGAATCGACCACGAGGATTATAGGGAGAGAACTGTCACCAAGTCAATGGAGATGATTTGGAGACCTGACACTACTACTGGTAACAAAAACTCTGTGTCCATTTCATCTCTTTTCATTTTTTAGAATTTTTTTATTTTTAAGGGTAATTATCCCCCAAAAACTACTAAAACCCCAAATTAAAAAAACGGCTCTAAATATAGTATTGGTGTATAGTGCTTTAGGCACCTGATACAATGACATCACCCGAATTTCTGGGAAAATTTAGGACAAAAAGTTATAGGGCTTTAAATGTTCCAAAATTAAGTTATTTGGATTTTTCATAAAACAATGATCTTTAAATAACATTTGTTTATTACTGTAAAAAAATTAAAAACTAAACAAATTGGTACTTTATTATTATTTTATGACCAATGGTTGTGGAGAAAATTTAAATTTGCATTTAGCGGTAAATGCAGTAAGTTGATGATAAAAAGTTTTAAAAAATCATTTCACTCTTATTTACTGATCAATCTAATTAAAACTCAGTTTGTAAGTCAAGTTAGCATTGACCAATAGAGGATACTCTGAGTATGTTGCCACCTAACCCTGAGCTGAGACAAGGGGGCATTTCCCCTCTTAAAACCACTGTGTGTTTAAGATTCGGTAATTCCTCAAAAAAGGATTTGGGATGATATTTCAAAAAAAAATTTATTATAAGATATTCTATATATCCTACCATACTTCCTATTCTATATTTAGTAAAACTAAAGTAATTTATTGATTACAATCGGTCTAAAAGGGAGAAAGTATGTCAGTTTCCTGATGCCATTTATTTACTTATTATTAAAACCCAGCCTTACTCAATATCAGACATTATTTTATTTTCCAGGAGAGAGAGGCGACTTGTTCACAGGGATTTTGTACAACCTGTACATGCCTCCTAACGGCTTCTGCTTCGACACTTACTGCTCGGATGAACCCATCATGGACAACCCAAAACTGCACGGCTACAACGTCAATGAGAGGGTAACGAAATGTCTTGCATGAGATAAAACAAAACACTGCAAGCTTCTTTGTAAGATAGCAATAGGGAAATCAACGTCTATAACACTGTAAGGCAGTTTTTGTAAACAAAACACCTCTGTTATTTCTGAACCAAATTTGTATATTATCAAACAAATTGTCTCAATCCGTGATTATGCAAAATATTTTTTAATCGTAGATACCTAGCATTCTGAAGGGTGCAGGCCCTTAAAGTTTGAGCCCAATAGGATAACTTGGAGATAAATATTAATTAATTAAATTTAATAGGCGAGCAGGTTTTTTGTGACAATCACTCCTCCTAAACTACTGAACAGATTTTCATGTTTTTGATGTCATTGGAAAGAGCCTAATGTGAAGTAGTGCAGGAAACCTTTTTTATAGAGAAATAATATGTGAGTGAGGCTTTGGGGCCGCCTAAAGTTGAGTTTTTTTCCCATACGCTTAACATTGGGAAATAACTATAAGTTTTAAGCAATCAGCTGGATAGAGTAAACACAGTTAATCAGCAGGCCATGTTGGCTTTGGAACGGTAACACAATATTTATACGGGAATATCAGTAAAATATTACGTTGTGATCGCGAGCGAAGCCGCGACAGGCTACTAGTATTAATTAAATTATATTCTAAAAAATCGATTTATGAAGTAATACAGTTTTACAGGATTAAAATAAGTAATACAGCTTAGCTTAATAAAGGCACAAACTACTGAAATGAAACACACAATATGTGCAGGGATTTGTGCAATATTTTCTCCATTTTCAAAAACAGGTTCACCTTCATTATAAAATTGTAAAAAAATAAATTAAATGTTGGATGTGTTGCTAGTGCTGATTATATAGGTATTTTGTTTTCTTTTAAAATTATTTATACGATGAAACAAAGATGGACTAGATTAATTTACAAATCGCTTTAAGTTATTTGTGGCTGCCGTTTCCATATGATTTATTAAAGCTGTTATAGCCATAAACTTGGTTGAGAAATGATGTTTGAGGTATTAAGATTAATTACGTTAAAGACCAAATTAATTGCCAACTTAGTTTGATAACCATGTATTGAATTACTAATTGGTTTGTTTTGATCTTTCCTTAACTGCTGAAACTAAATAATCATTTTTCATTAGAATATAAATGACTTTGATAAGTTTTTAATTTTCTTATGCAGGGTGTGTCTTATATTGATTATGCAGTAATGAACATTTCTGTTTTTTGTTTAAAAGCACACTTCTGTTGATATAACCAACAGTTTTCAAACGTAGACTATGCAATAATTTAGGCTATTTGTTGTAAATCATCTTCCACTCTAAAGTTAATTACTCCAAACTCAGTATGATTACTATTTATTTTGACAAAATGTTAGAATACAAATAAATGTATCTTTTAAGCTGTCACACTAAAAATCATTAACTTTTTAATGTTAAATAATCCTATACTCTAATATGAGTAAAGTTTGCTTGCTTGCGACACTGATCTCAAAAACGGCTCCAACGATTTCCTTAAAATGTTCAAAATAACTAATTTATGGGATAAAAATAAGTTCTAGACAGGCCTCACCCCAGGAAAAATCAAATAATGTAAAAAAAAACTAAAATGAAAAGTTAAAAAAATTAACATTGGGCTTATGGAGTTTCAAATCAAAACAAAAGAATTGTAACAGCTGTTAATAATCAACCAGGTAACTGTCAAAGTAATACTCATGTTGTATATTATTATTAACACGTGGTTTCCTGAGAGCAGAGATTAAAATATTTGAGTGAAGATTACATTTATAGAGCAGTAAAATAAATCAAGGGATATTGACTATAAATAACAACTGGAGCCACCTTAAAAATGTAGAAAAGAGGCAAATGAGTTTTAAAAATCTGATAATAAGTAGGGGGAAGTGGTGAAATATTACTCCAAGTCATCTAAACAAACTGACTGGCCTTCTCCTGAGCAAAGCTCGGCCCCCAGGTACTATTACCTAATTAGTTAGTCCACACATTATAACTGACCAATAATAAAACTTAATATGTTTTGTTGAAAATGTAATTTGATAATAAATATTTAACTGTTTGGTTGGTTTGCGTCCTGGAGATGTGCGATCTACCTGAAGGAAAATATTTTATTGCTAAAAATAATGGTAATTTTCAGATAACAGATTTTGTGAGAGAAGTCCGTTACTGGGCTGAATCCTACAAAACCAGACACGTTCAAGTAACAATGGGAGGCGACTTCAACTATATTGTGGCATCATCTTGGTTCAAGAACATGGACAAACTTATCAAGTAAGGATAAATTTATCATGTTTTGGATATGGATTAGATAATGATAGTGGTTTGTGTAGCTGTACCTCTTAAAAAGGGTCTCCAGTCCTCTGTGCATACCTGCTTTTCCCATTGCTAACTTTCAAAATCCATCCCTCCTCAACGGATTATCCAAAATTGATTGCTTATAAATAATTTTAAGTAGCAAAAATATACCTAGAGATTTCAGTGAGAAGAATATTTATATCAAAAATAAATCAAAAATAACAAAGTTGAAATTGTTGAATTTTTTTGAACGATTATTATTTGTGATATTTAAATTTTGCTCACTGAAATCGATAGGTATTTTTACCTCTTTCAAATTAGCTATAAATCAACAACTTCAGATAATCCATTGATGAGGGTCAGGCTTTGAAAGTTAACCATAGCCTTATGGGGGAAGCAGGGAGAAATACAAAAAGTTTCATGACTGGAGCCCCCTCTTAACTTTGTTTTAAGATGACATATTAATACTTGAACAAGCAGACACACATTATTTGGAAATGTGATAAAAGTAGATGTTTTACGGTGCCAATAATTTTCTTATGAGGAAAATTCACTCTTACTTGTGGCTGAAATACAATTTGTCAAAAACAGTATAATTTGTTTGGGGTCTCTTGGGTCTATATCTTTGATTTTAGCATCTCCCATCTTCCTGCATTTTACCAAAAACATTTTCTTTTTAATTTATTCTACAGACAAATATAGGTAGGGATTAGGAAACTCTAGCAGAGCTGAAAACTAAGGGGATTTTACCCAGGTCACATGAAGGAAAGGAACTAAATTTGCTAGGATGGAAAAGTTGCATTCACAAAGCAGCTAATTAAACTTATGGAGTAAAACCTCTAGTAGCATTAGCTGTACTATCAGTCCTTAAACAAGCGATCTTGCTGCCCTCCTAGGCTAACTGAAAAGGCATCCATGTTCATCAGTCAGGGACCCTGGTCTAACCCCTGCTGTCTACAAACATGGAGGTCCAAAGGGAAAGTGAAGCTTGCTACAATATATTAGCCATATGACTACTAAAAACATCCTTACTTATTAACCCTTCAACGCGTGACTTTTTAAGAGAAAACCCCCTCTTGCTGCGGGACTTTTTTTAAAGCACTGTTTCATTACAAAACACATGAAAAATACTAATAAAACTAATATTATATACTAAAACACGATTTCAGAACGTATTCAATAACCTAACCTATATAAAACACAGGAAAATACATTAACCGTGTATTTTCCTGTAGGCAAATGGTCAAGTGTAAACAAATGCGTAGTAAAAAACATGCCAACAGTATCAGAAACTAGCTGCTCAAACAGCTGTTGCACTCTTGAACTAATTTTGTCACCAAAGGCACACAGAAGGATAGTATGTTGTTGTTTTTTGTCTGTTTCAATCAGAGATATTGTCTACAATGTGCTGCAATATCGATCGCGTTGAGATAGTTCCGACTTTAGCCGCTAGATGGAAGCATCTGACGGAACGGTCCTGAGCGTACGCTATACGTCAAAACACGGCTGCGGTATTAAAAATTCTGGCGTATCACGTACGGCGAAACACATTGAAGGGTTAAACTAAATACATTTAAACCCAACTAATTAGTTAGTAAATTATTTTATTGAAATTTGGTTGTTCTTTTCTCCAGAGTGACTTTATTTAAGGCAACTCTGTCCGTCCTCTCTTTTGTGATACAACAAGAAACTAGCATTAATAAACATTTTCATACTGATCACAGGAAATACCAAATAATTCTAAGGTAGCCCTTTTTGTGAGCCAAAAGTACATATTTTTGTATTCTTATAATAATATTCTCTGATTATCCTGATACAAAATCTGTCTTAGGTAATTAACTTTCTTCACTACTAATCAAACTTATCCAAAATCAAACTCATTGTACATTTTCCCTCAGATACATCAACAACAAGTTTCCAGACATTAACGTGATCTACTCTACGCCGGCTTGCTACGTGAAGGCACTACATGAGACCAACACCACCTGGCCAGTCAAGGATAACGACGACTTCTTCCCTTATGGCAGTGATGAACACACATACTGGACTGGCTACTTCACCTCTCGCCCCGACCTGAAAAACATGGTTTACCGCGCCAACAACGTCCATCAGGTGAGATCAGCTGTCTGTCACCGTGGGTTTGTAGGCATGTGCTTGCTAACTTCAGGTTAAGGTACCACAATATCTTACAGTAACATTATCACAATTACAGTACCTTAACCTCTGAAGACAGTTAAGGGACTGTAGTGGCATTAGTGACATAAAAAGCCAGTAGACACCGCTCGTGAAATAATCTTAGCAGTCAGTCAGGATTAACCTCACTTTACCTCTGAGCTACTATGTCTAGAGGTGCTTGGGAGGAATTAGGAACTTTACTACTAAATTTGTGGGAATGTTATATTAACTATTACTTATCCACTTAATTTTCTTCTGGGGGTTTTATTTCAGCAGCTCCCTGTGTACCACAAAATCTTCTTCTCCTGTAAGTTTTCCTTTCTCTTTTCCATAAATATCAGAAGATCTTATTTTACCTGAACATATTACCCGTAGACTCGTAGACCTTGTTATTCAGTTATCTTGACCCCTTTTCCAATATTAATAGTGTATTCTTATCCTTTCTGATACTTTATTACTAAGCAAATGTAAAGTGATTTATGTGATGCACAGGTGAATCAAGAACTTGAATTAGCCACATGCTCAGGTCCTTGTGACCCATATGAAAACAGCAATTGAATGTGTAAAGCTGCCATCTTACTTTGTAACAATACAACATTATTCAATTGGATTTGCTTTATGATAGAGAATTATTCACACCATTTGTATACGTTAATTTATTCTGTTCATCCTTCAAACATGTCACACGTCTAATGCCCAACAGTAATAGTATTATCCCGGGCATTTCCGATGATGTGGAACACACTTTCTTCCACTGCCCACGTTGGGAAAGGCCCCGCATGGAGGCCACATGTTAACTGGTGCATTTTCGATGGACAAGGTCTGTGGAAAGATAACGGAGGGCGGCAACAACTGGGACTGCTTGTCGTGTTTTGTCCAGGGCATCCTCCTCAAAAAAGACATTAACCGTATATTATTTTCTCTGACAGGCAATGAAGCAGCTGGCTACGTCTCTTGGCCCCGAACCTCTCCAGGAGGAGGAGATGCTGATGAACCGAGCGTTGGGCATCACGCAGCATCACGACGCAGTCTCGGGCACAGAGAAGCAGCACGTCGCAGACGACTACGCACTCTACCTCAGCCAGGGGCTGGACGCTTCCGAGAAGATATTCTCTGCTGCTTACAAGTAAATTTAAAAAATTAGAGACAAGGCAGATTTTGATATCAAAAAGCGCCCTTAGCACCTACCTAAAATGCCCTTCCCCTAATTCTAGCACTCACATTTATTACGACGTCACTTCTTCACATGCCAGTTACTTTTCGTGGAATTTAAACTTAGTTGTATTGTTCGTTCTAAAACTCACAACCACTACAGTATACCTACAATCAAAAACATTAGCTTACATTTAAGAATAAGTTGTCACTCTGTATGACACCAAATGAACTGGTCCACGCGAAAGGGCATTGAATGGGAGTGGTGTATCAGCATGCATCATCATCATCATCAGAAAGGGCAGACATGAGTCCCGAGGCACATCAGACGCATTGGGCTTATTACAATCATTCATTTATCAGCGTGCAAATGTACAACGACGAATCGCCATAACAAAATCTAGTTACAACTTATTACTGCTACGCTTTGAGTAACTACTTCTCATTGAGCCTGATGATCATTGTGATCGATAAAAATTATTGCCGTTTACCATTTTTTGTTTATTTGCCGTCTAGTATATCAATACAGCGAAGGTGTAAAAACATGTCCAGCCTAAAGTTTTACAGTAGCTAACTATTTTTAAATTAAAATACCCCGTAGCAGCAAACCTGCGTACTCAGCGAATTTCCAATGCATATATATGTATCTTAATACCACATAAAGCCACATACCAAGTTTCATCAATATACATTCATAAATAAACGATTTATGACATTTTAATTATTCTCCATAAGAATAACATGGCGGCTGAGTATGCAGGTTTGCTGAAGGAAGGAAAAAAAATGGGGTTTTATACAGATATCAATATAACTCATTTAGGTAAAGCCACGTACCAAATTTCATTAATTTATTTTCATAATTAAGGGAGATAACATGTTACTTATTCTCCATAAGAATAACATGGGGCTGAGTACGCAGGTTTGCTGCTACGGGAGCCTTTGGCAAAAAATTGTTTTTTTGAGCAAATATCAATGGTCCACAACCAGATGAAGCCGTATACCAGGTTTTGTCAGTATACGTTCATAAATAAGCGAGATATAAAATTTGTCTTTTCCTCCATAAGAATAACATTAGACAACGTACTGTGTTTAGCACTTTCAATATCTCGGTAACCAATTGACGTAGAGAAATGATCAAAATACCAAATTGTGTGTTTTTTTAAGCTGAATCCAATGGAAAAAACTAAAATTTGACTATTTCCAAAATTATATGTACAAAATTCAAAAAAACCCATTTTTGGGGTACAAAACCCCCCCAAAATACCCCTTTGGATAAAGCGATCTGGCTGGTTTTCGAACTTAAAGTCATAAATGTTACTTTACATGTTCATACCAAATTTCATCAAAATCGGATAATTTTTACGAGAGTTATCGTGCTCACGGACACATATATATATATATATATATATATATATATATATATATACAGTTTCGAACGAATGGTGTTTTTGGGGTCTGGGGACCTCAAAACGAAAAGTTATCATGGTCCCGGGCCTAGGTCTTACCATGCCGACTACGGTAATAGCTTCTTCCCTATAGGGGAAATTCGCTAAAAGGAGACGGGGTCTCCGATAATAATTTAACTATAGACATCAAATAAAGAAGTTAGCTATTGGAACACTTGAGGCTGGACACCCTATATAATTTGAAGTAATGTAAGACTTTTTTCTTTTATTATTGATTTATTTGGACTTTACCAATTACTCCTAGTGTTTAAAAATATGCTAATTTCGGGAGGTAAGAAAACTTCTCCCGTTACCAAGTGAACTTAACTACATCTAAATTTAGATTGTATATTTAAGATTTAGATTTAATGAGTTTAGACGTTATGAGTTTAAAAAATACATTTCTTACACTACAAGATCGTAACAAGTCTGTTGCGGCCGCAGGTCGTGGCTCGGCGGTGAGTTGCCCAACCAGAAGTTCTGTCGCTTCCTCAACATCAGCCAGTGCGAGGTGTCCGAGGGGGCGACCAGGATGACCATCTCTGTCTACAACCCCCAGTCTCAGCCGCTTAGCCTCCATGTCAGAGTGCCAGTGATGCCGGGCAGCTACAAGGTCATCGGTCCCACCGGTGAGTCACAGCTGGAGGTAGTAGAGGTTGGCTGACTCTATTTTCCGACTGTTTACCAATTTGGATTGTCACTTCATCAGAGACAAAATTAGATATTTCCAAAATTCTAAAACAAAGCAATCCGAATTGTTTACAGAATCATGTTACAACTGCTTTAAAGATTCAAAAATAATAACTATATTCGGCATTTATACACTTGATTTAGCACAATTTTTCTTGTTGGACAAGTGAACAAATATGATACTAGACATTTTTTTTAAATATAACCATTTTCTGAATTTTTTTGACATTAACCCATTAACATGCATGAAAGTTTTTAGTTAATTAATAGAAGAGGGAAAGATAGTCCCTGTTCCTTGAGCTATACAAATTGAACAGCTATGCAAATGGATGCGTGGTGAGGGGAAGTACTACCCTCTCCAGTGTTCATACACAAATTCTTGGCGAGGAAAACTTATTGATGGGCTAAGAATTATTTTTAATAAGGGTAGCAACCGTTGCTAAACTTAAATTATTCCATCTCCCATTCTTGTTCAAACGGTTGAAGTATAAACGGTTCAGTTATTTAAAGGAAGAGGTACGGAAGTATACAACACTTTAACAAAAATTATTAAAACAGACATAACTAGTAGCTTGAAGGGGTCATGGCCCCTAACCTTGCTCCAATTATCTGCCTGATTTGATTTGATACTGTTTGCATGCTAAGTAAAAGCAATATAAATAGGAATACATGTTAGTTGTAATTAAAGTAGATACTTAATAACATGTTTTACTGTAAACAAAGCAGACGTTTTTAAATCCCCATTCTTTTCTTACGGGGGTTGTTAAGTTATTTATCATTTGTTGGTAACTTTTTAGAAATACTGCTATTTTTCCCGAGTCCCTGAGATCAAGACCTTAAATTTGGGTCGTCCCCCATCATCCTGCGATTTTCCAAACTCCCACAATTTTGACTTAAATATTTTGCTTACAAATTATATATAAAGATGATTTACAATTAAAAGCTGTTATGAAACAGAACTGTTGCAAAAAATATTGCTGTGGTGCGATTATTGCTGTGGTCCCGGTAATGCAGGAGGAGAGACTGATCTCTGTCTCATTCCCACAAAAGCTCTGAAAATGTCCCCATTAAAACTCAGGTATAGCTCAAACCACTTAATATTGCCCCTATCAACTGCAACGTCTAATCGCTCGCTGCTTCAGGAGAGGAGATCCCCACGGAGCTGGTGCCGGTTCCCCCGGAAGTGCTCCACGTTCCGGGACGCTCGGCCAACACTTCCCTGGAGCTCATGTTCACCGCAGAGGACCTCCCGCCGCTCGGACTGCTGAGCTACCATGTCGAGCGGTTCGAGGGAGGGACGGTCCCGGTCGCAGAGCGGCAGAACCTCTCCATCCCCTTGTACTCGGCCAATCAGACCGCCCCTTTTGAAACGTCCCAGGAGGTCCCGGATGACATAGTGGTTGACAACGGGGTGAGTGTTCTTGATGGTGATAAAAGACGCACTGTTTCAGAAGTCTGAATTTTGTGCCACAGCCTCTGTGTTTGCATACTAAGTTCACAGAGGACAAATTTGGGTATGAGGGGGGGTAGTCCCCGCCCAATAATTTGGAAAACTTTTTATTGTAATTAATGAAAAGTTTAAATATTTAACAACACTATTATTGTGTCCCCTCCCAATCAAAATACTCAAATGACGCTGCTGGTAATAGAAATGAGTTTACGCCCATGTAAATGATTTTGTCATTCTTCCAACTGGTTATCAAATAAAAAATACATATAAGCATTAAGAGCTGTAGACTTAATTGTTCGCTGCCTAGAGTGAAAGTATTTTACTTTATTTTAAGATAAGGATTTTCAAATAGACAATTTATAAATTATTTGATAATTTATCCAAAATAATAATAAAATTAAATGTTACTAGCTGGCCGGACAGACGTTGTCCTGTCCTAATGTCATTGGATTTGTTTTGTGTCAAATACTCGTTCATTTTCAATATGAGCTCGTTCGCTTCGCTCACTCGCCTATCGAAAAAAAACAAAAAAAAATCGTTTACGTTCTATTCTCAGACCTATCGAATATACACACAAAATTTCATAAGAATCGGTCAAGCCGTTTCGCGTAGGATTTTTGTTACAATACTGTGACACGAGAATTTTATATGTTAGAAGATTATAATTTTGGCACAAAAATTTCAGTATACTCAGTTGTTTGTCTGATCAGTATGAGTGAGTCAAAAAGGCTATCCTCCTTGCCAGGGGGTAATGCTTCCTTCAAAAGATAAAATCTAGGTCATTCAGTGGGTATTGTGTGCAACTCATAGACAATTCACCTACCTAGGTCAGGATCTTCATCTCTCTGTAAGACGCTAACACAACTAGGGTGTATTTTAAGGCGAATGTGTATTTTTTACCTTCAGCAAAAAGTGGATGGTTGGATCCATTCAGCATGATTAAATTCTTTGAGAGTTTCACATCTGATTAGCAGTTTTGCTATTTCCAACGTATCCCTACTGGAGGGTGTGTCTACTGGAAAAAAGTATTTCATACATCCAGTACCTTCATAGGCCTCACAGTTAACCTATGACACATATTTTGTTTTCAGTTGTTAAGATTGGTGTTCAACATATCCACGGGGCACCTCCAGTTTATCGAGCGGGATGGAGAGAAGTGGGCATTCCACCAGAACTTCTACTACTACGAAGGATCCAAGGGCTACAACTACAACTCCTACAACCGAGCGTCTGGGGCGTACATATTCAGGCCGGCCAAAGAAGAAGTAGTCCCTATCTCTTCCTACGCCAACGTATCTATTTTTAGAGGTGAGGTACGCATACGTTCTAACCTTCATAAGTTTTGTCGCTGAACGGTCCTTGAACTGCATGATAATAGTTACATTTGAATTTGCTAGGTATTTAATATTGCCTAGCAATTAACCCTCTAAGTGTCAATCGACTGATTTCAATCGACTTTTTTTGACGCTCGAGTGTTAATCGACTGATTTCAGTCGACTTTGCAGACATCCAGTTTAGCGTGTATATCTCGTTGATGATCGGTCGTTTCGAACCATCCATTATACCAAAGTGATCGGCAACATCTGGGCTTCATGGCAACTAATAATGTTTGCCCTTTTGCAAACTAATAATTTTGCAGCCGTTTTTAATCAGCTGTTTAGTTATGTTTTCAATAGGAATGCTGTAATGTGAGGTTACGTTGTTGTGTATTATATATATATGTATATATATACATATATATATGTATATTTTCTTTTTCCTTATTAAATTTTGAACAAAACGTATATCTTGGATTTTTGATTATGGCTGTCTAAATATATTCTACGGGTCTCGTAACATAAAAAATACTTTTTTTTTGGGTTGTTTAGATTTGAACCCAAGCCGGACTGTTATACCATACATTTAGGCCAATAAATTTTATATTAAAAGATAGCCCATTTTCTGCTCTCTAAGAAAATGTATACTTGTTTACCAATATATCAAAATTTTATTTTTTATAGCATTTTATATAAAATTCTGCAAAAGTTAAAAAAATGGCGTAACATTTCAGGTTTTTTGATGCGACACCTAAAGGGTTAATAAATTATCCATACCGGGTATTTTTAATGTGAGAGGAAACAACAATAATTTTTAGTAGTGTTTAAGAGTTCAAGAGTGTAAATACACCACGGCTCTGACTATAGTTACAGAAAAACTACGACCTGACACTATTATTATCTTTCTAGCTTGTCAAAGTTGTTGATACAAACAAATGCATTGATGAAAGAATTAAATTTAACATATTTCCTCTATGCAAACAAAAAACAGGTGATGGTGTATTCTGCTGTTGAAAAAAATCTTTTCTAATTCTGCTTTTTCTTCTATATTTTCCATTGCTATTTTACTATCGAAATGGGAAAGTGTAAAGCCAATTGAAATTTATTGGGTTTAAGTCTCTACTATAATTTTCTTCACTTAAAATGTTTGATTTCCCTTAGTTATGCTCTATTAAAACTACATATTTCCTAGGAGTGGTTATCGTAGGCAGTACAGAACTTAATAGATCAATGAGGTCTTAAATCAGTCAGACCAAGCTGTTTTGAAGTAGATAGGATTAGAATTTTGCTGGGAACTTTTAGATTTACTGTTGATTTTGAGGATGATTGGCGATTTATTGTAATTTCTATTATTTATTTTTTATTATTTATTTTTTTGTTACTCCTGCAGGCAATCAAGTGACGGAGATACATCAGCAGTTTGGCTCGTGGGTCAGTCAAGTGATTCGTCTCTACAAGATGAAGGACCAAATTGAGATGCACTGGCTCGTGGGACCCATACCTGTCGAGTGAGTCTCGTATTGTATTATAAACATAACAGTTGAAGTGTCTAATAACATGACAGTTGTCTTATAAACATATCTGTCAAGTGAATCTCGTATTGTCTTAGATATTCATAACACAACAGTGGGACCTAGCATGTCTGTTGAGTGAGTCTCGATTTGTCTTTAGATATTCATCACATAACAGTGGGGCTCATACCTGTCGAATGAGTCTCATATTGTCTTAGATGTTTGATCCATACCTGTCGAGTCAATAAGATGTTCAGAATATAACAGGAGATCCAGCATACGTGTTGAGTGAGTCTCATATTGTCTCAGATGTTCAGAACATAACAGTGGGGCTCATACCTGTCGAATGAGTCTCATATTGTCTTAGATGTTTGATCCATACCTGTCGAGTCAATAAGATGTTCAGAATATAACAGGAGATCCAGCATACGTGTTGAGTGAGTCTCATATTGTCTCAGATGTTCAGAACATAACAGTGGGGCTCATACCTGTCGAATGAGTCTCATATTGTCTTAGATGTTTGATCCATACCTGTCGAGTCAATAAGATGTTCAGAATATAACAGGAGATCCAGCATACGTGTTGAGTGAGTCTCATATTGTCTCAGATGTTCATCACATAACAGTGGGGCTCATACCTGTCGAATGAGTCTCATATTGTCTTAGATGTTTGATCCATACCTGTCGAGTCAATAAGATGTTCAGAATATAACAGGAGATCCAGCATACGTGTTGAGTGAGTCTCATATTGTCTCAGATGTTCATCACATAACAGTGGGGCTCATACCTGTCGAATGAGTCTCATATTGTCTTAGATGTTTGATCCATACCTGTCGAGTCAATAAGATGTTCAGAATATAACAGGAGATCCAGCATACGTGTTGAGTGAGTCTCATATTGTCTTAGATGTTTGATCCATACCTGTCGAGTCAATAAGATGTTCAGAATATAACAGGAGATCCAGCATACGTGTTGAGTGAGTCTCATATTGTCTTAGATGTTTGATCCATACCTGTCGAGTCAATAAGATGTTCAGAATATAACAGGAGATCCAGCATACGTGTTGAGTGAGTCTCATATTGTCTTAGATGTTTGATCCATACCTGTCGAGTCAATAAGATGTTCAGAATATAACAGGAGATCCAGCATACGTGTTGAGTGAGTCTCATATTGTCTTAGATGTTTGATCCATACCTGTCGAGTCAATAAGATGTTCAGAATATAACAGGAGATCCAGCATACGTGTTGAGTGAGTCTCATATTGTCTTAGATGTTTGATCCATACCTGTCGAGTCAATAAGATGTTCAGAATATAACAGGAGATCCAGCATACGTGTTGAGTGAGTCTCATATTGTCTTAGATGTTTGATCCATACCTGTCGAGTCAATAAGATGTTCAGAATATAACAGGAGATCCAGCATACGTGTTGAGTGAGTCTCATATTGTCTTAGATGTTTGATCCATACCTGTCGAGTCAATAAGATGTTCAGAATATAACAGGAGATCCAGCATACGTGTTGAGTGAGTCTCATATTGTCTCAGATGTTCATCACATAACAGTGGGGCTCATACCTGTCGAATGAGTCTCATATTGTCTTAGATGTTTGATCCATACCTGTCGAGTCAATAAGATGTTCAGAATATAACAGGAGATCCAGCATACGTGTTGAGTGAGTCTCATATTGTCTCAGATGTTCAGAACATAACAGTGGGGCTCATACCTGTCGAATGAGTCTCATATTGTCTTAGATGTTTGATCCATACCTGTCGAGTCAATAAGATGTTCAGAATATAACAGGAGATCCAGCATACGTGTTGAGTGAGTCTCATATTGTCTCAGATGTTCATCACATAACAGTGGGGCTCATACCTGTCGAATGAGTCTCATATTGTCTTAGATGTTTGATCCATACCTGTCGAGTCAATAAGATGTTCAGAATATAACAGGAGATCCAGCATACGTGTTGAGTGAGTCTCATATTGTCTCAGATGTTCAGAACATAACAGTGGGGCTCATACCTGTCGAATGAGTCTCATATTGTCTTAGATATTCTTAAAAAACAGTGGAATTCCTACATGACCATGAGTCTCATTTTGTCTAAGATGTTCAGAACATAACAGTGGGACCCGTACCTGTCGAGTTAGTCTAATACTGTCTTATATATTCATAAACATAAAGATGGGATGTACTTAAATAGAGTAAATAATTCACAGTTTAAGCTTAAGTTATTTTTGTTATAGCAAACACCATTCATTTGTATGACTTTAACAATTTTGCGAGACATTTTATAAATTTACTAACCCCTAAAGCGTTTTTCATTAACTTTGTCCTAGCTCATATTTGTTACCTACAAAACTACCCTTGTTGTCTTCAATACATGGAGATATTATCTCTTCCAAGAAGACATTTTATCTTCCAAGAATATATCTCTTCCAAGAAGATATTATCTCTTCCAAGAATAAATTAGCTCTTCCAAGAAAATAATATCTTGCCAGAAGATATCTTCCCCATGTTATCTCCCACTTTGTCCCAGCAAGTGGATCGGCAAGGAGGTGATCACGCGGTACAAGACACAGCTGCTCAGCGAGTCCAAGTGGTACACGGACAGCAACGGCCGCCGCTTGATCCGCCGCGTGCGCAACTACCGCCAGTCCTGGAACCTGACGCTCACAGAGCCCACTGCCAGCAACTACTACCCTGTGACCTCGGCCGCGGTCGTGCTGGGCAACAAACACCGGCTGACCGTGCTTACCGACCGGCCACAGGGCGCGACCAGCCTGGTGGACGGAGAGCTCGACCTTATGGTGCGTTGTCGTGATTTTTTTGTAATTAATTTTTTATTCAGTAAGTTTAGTCCTCATGGTGGGTTGTCTTGTTTTCCCCCACTATTTGTTTCTTTTATATTAAGTCTAGTTTTTCCAGCCAAGTGTTGTACTTTTACAGCATCAAATAGCTAATAACTGAATTATTTGTATGGTGTTCTCCGTGAACAATCAATTATTGTGCTTGAAGGGGAGAAAAAGGTACCACACCATGTCTTATAGCCAAGTGAAACAAGAGGAGGGAGAGAGGGTGAGAGGGGAGGGGGAGTGGGTGGGGGAAGAGGTGAGGGGGTGAAGGGTGATGTGAGGGGGTGTGGGAGTGTGGGGGTGCCTTCCACTATTTATACACAATCTTTGGTGAGAAAACTTACTGATGGGCTAATATATATTTTTTGTTATAAGAGTAATAACTGTTACTGAAATTGTATTTAACCCACATCTCTCGCATCAGTTCTCGTTTGAATGGTTGAGATTTGTTCAATCATTTTTCATTACCAGTTCCAGACTTGTGTTGGTTTACTGATTCTGATAGATACGGTAACCAGAAGTATAAATTTATTTTGGCAGTGTCCTGTGCGATCAATATTTGCACTTGATGAGGAGAGAAAGGTACCACACCACATCTTCTAGCCACGTAAAATAAGATGGGAATGAAAGGGGTGAGGGATGAGAGGTGAGAGGGTGAGGGGTGTATTCCACTGTTAATACATAATATTTAATGGGAAAAACCTGGTGATGGGTTAATGTTTTTTTTTTTTTTTTTATATATATATATAATCGTTATTCTTAATTTATTCTATCCCACACTGAAATCCTCATTTGAATAGTTGGAATTTTATAAATTATTTTTCATTAAACAGTTAAAATGTAACAGATATGGAAAAAATGCCCCTAAGGAACTGTCATACCAAATTAAATTATGTATAATAAATAGCTGCAACAGTACAGTTTACTTTTTAATTTTAAAAAAATGATTTGCTTTAGTTAATAACAAATATTCAAGGTGATTGGTTAGCGTTCCCCAAATTAAATATAGAAGTGGGGGAAGCCGCTCCCTCACTACTATCTCTATTGTTTTTCTTCACAAATAATATATAGGATGCCAAAAAAGGACACCATCAAAATAATTTGTCATCGCACTGTGTCGAAAGTAGTTTTTTTTTATATCAGCTGTGAGTACCGAAAGTGATACTTTTCCACACTAGAGCCGAAAATCAGCTGGTAATTTTTGCGGCGAGCAGTGGGGCAGAATCCTAAAGTATAATTAGCTGTCGCCTTATACAGAAAACACGATCACGTGCCAGAAACGACCACTTTTGGCACTAGAAATGAAATATAGTATTCTCAACAGGAGTGCCCCCACTAAGTGGTTAGCGTGCTCGCCGCAAAATCTGAAGTTTGCCAGATCGATCCTGAGCAAAATCAGGACTTGTGAATATCTAATTGGACCCAAGGTTGGACGAGAATAAAACAATATTTAAAAAATGATAAAAACATATGCTAATGAATATTTGTAAAGTAAAATAATTTTGGAAAAACAAATTTGGATAGCTATATTGTAGATAATTATCACCAAATCTTCAAGAAACTTATCACAGGCTTACTATATTGTAGATAATTATCACCAAATCTTCAAGAAACTTATCACAGGCTTACTATATTGTAGATAATTATCACCAAATCTTCAAGAAACTTATCACAGGCTTACTATATTGTAGATAATTATCACCAAATCTTCAAGAAACTTATCACAGGCTTACTATATTGTAGATAATTATCACCAAATCTTCAAGAAACTTATCACAGGCTTACTATATTGTAGATAATTATCACCAAATCTTCAAGAAACTTATCACAGGCTTACTATATTGTAGATAATTATCACCAAATCTTCAAGAAACTTATCACAGGCTTAATTTAATCCATCATACATATATTAATATTAGTCTTTGTATAAGGTACCTATATTTTGTATACGGTGTGATTCATGAAAGGATGATTCAGTTATGGATGGTTTGATGTGCAGCTCCACCGCAGGCTACTGTACGACGACAGCAAGGGAGTGAGCGAGCCATTGGACGAGCAGCAATACGACAAGGGCCTGGTCGCCCGGGGAGTCCACCTGATACAGCTCAGCAAGGCCTACAAGGAGGCTAACACTAACAGTGAGTAATCTACTAAAGGAAATTTAGAGGAACTGTTATGTCTTTAGAAAAAGGGGATTCAAATAATGAAGAACCTTCCATCATTGCTATTCACCTTAACATCCCCAGCAGCACACATCGTTGGGCCATCGTCGGCATTGAAGGATATGGTAGGGAAATGGTCGGTTGGCATTGACACGGTTGGGCCAATGAACCAATCGTTGGCTAGCCCACGTTGGCAAATCCAACCATAGCCGACGATGGGCCATCAAACGCTATTGTTGGCAAATCCTACTATTATATTATTATTAATATATATTCAGATTATGTTATTATTATAATACCTTATATCCTAAGCATTTAAATAAAAAAATTATAAACCGTTGGCATTTGGTTGGGTATTGGTTGGCATTGTTGGATAATGGTTGGTTAATCCATCGATGGGCCAACCTCGCGCCTCGCGACATGCCCACCGTTGGCCAACCATTTCCGCCGACCATTTGCCAACGTTGGCCCAACAATCTGTGCTGATGGGGATGGGCCCTAGTTGCATCAGCGTCTTATAAAATGGTTAAGCGATCATTTTTATGAGTCTTCAAGAGATTTTAAGGAACTAAGTATTTAAACTGTTTAAAAACTGAACATTTTTCACATACTCTATATTGGTAATGCGCTAAGGCGATTTTTGATAACAGAACTCCTCCTTTATTTCTGCACCGATTTTTATGTATGAGGTATTAAATAATTGGCCTTGATTCTTAGTTATGCCCAGTGGTTTCCAATTCCCTATATCCCCTTTCTGAATTGTACAGGCCACCCATAAAGTAAGTTTTTTCCCCATAGTGATAAAATGGAGATAAATTTGAATTTAATTGCACTCTAAAAGAGCTGAACATACAACAGAACACAGTTTTACATTATCAACATATGTTATGAGTTGAGAACATAGTAAACTACTGTTTTGGCAAGACAAACTTTTAATCAGATACAAAATAGAACAACTGGTCGGTTTTGAGCAACGCCCACTAAACTAATGAGTGTAATCTAATCTGAGTTAGTATATTTTGTTTTTTATCTAATATAAGAGTTATTTATACTAGAACAAAAATCAAAATTTATTATGATAAAACTTTTACCTTCAAATCCACATTTCACATATTATGAAAATTTTTCTAAAACTAAATAATAAACATTATAAAAATAAAGCGTATTAAAAATTTACAATAATCTATCAAATTTGAGCATTTCACGCTTTTAAATTATAATAGTGAAAATGTTTTACAACTAAATTTTTTTTTCTTATTGGTAAATGTATTGTTGTACTTTTTCCTTTACCATTGTAATAACATTTATTAAAAGAATAATTTGATGAATATGATGAAAATCTCATCTTTGACTGTATTTTATATTGTCTAAACAATCCCCGCAAACATCTACATCCCACAAACTGGACATCTTGTGTTTAGATTGATTCCTTTGTTAACACTTTTTGGTCTTTTATGATACACTTTTTATTATGACACCCATCACTGAATCCTTCAAGAGAATATAAGAACAGATGTGACCACAAACACTTTCTAAAATACTTTAAGAGTTGAAGAAACTCGATTCTTAGGTAAAGTTTAATTCAAACATCTTGTTTGATCACTTTAGGTACTGCAAGAGCCAGAAGCACCACCTCCACTTCTGCCCCCGCCAGCCCCGCCAGTCCCACTTCCGCCCCCACTAACCCCACTATGCCAGCTGAGACCAGGTACAAGTACCGAGACGGGGCCGTGCGCCACCGCATAGAGGCGCTCAACCTGGTCTACGGCCCGCTCCTCACCTTCTCTCGCACGGAACTCTCTGTCGCCGAATGGTCAAAGAAGTTCCGAATGAAGGTAACTTATTTATTATTTTCCCTCCTGACTTTTTTAGTTGATCTTAAAAGGCTATGTACGCTAGCACCTGTGTCAGTCACATTCACTACTAAAAAAACACTAATCACAGACATGAGTTGTAAGTATTATTTTGGTTATTTGGCGTATTATTTGGTAGTATCAGTCCTCATTGAAGACCCGTATATTTTTGTCTGTTTTCAACTTAGTTTACATTTGCCTAAATACTGGGAGTTTCGACAACTATGTCTGTTTTGTGGTTACTGTGTGCAAAGTCTAATTTAATCCCAGGTTGTTTTAAAAAACCTATTGATAACATAAGCGTAATTTCAGTATTTTGACTGGAGGAGCAAAAATGGTCGTGATCATGATTATTGTGACTTTTCATATAGGTATTACAGTAGAACTCCAATTATCCGAATTAATTGGGGATCGGGCCAATTCGGATATGCAGAAATTCGGATAATCAGGTATACCTCGGGAATTAAGCAAAAAACATCACCATATATAAAAAATCAGAATTTTATCGACAAAGTTATTATAAATGTAGTGAACAGAAAGTGAGCGAACTGTATCAAGAATATACGTCATAAAAATTAGATTACAGGAGTTAAATCGAATACAGTATATACAGTTGCTCTTTTCAATAAATACTGTACGTATTTCACTGTTCAATGTTGGTTATTTCACTTGAACATCTCGAGCAAAGTGAGTTTATCACTTAGCGAAAGGACAACACGTTTACGTTTTGTACTCATTTTGAACGATAATCTCGGTGAAAGAACAGTAGCGACTGATGATGAGCAGGGCGGGAAGGGGGTATGACTCATTGTTCCCTGCGAAAATATCGTCCGGAAGGTAACAGCGCAGGCTTTTATTTTAGCGCTCATGGCGCATTATCGCTACACGCGCTCCCGCTGTTATTTTCTTGATTTTTATATTTCTATTATTTCACTCAAAATCGATTCGGATAATTGGATATTCGGATTATTGGGGTTCGGATAATTGGATTTCTACTGTACAATAATATTTTCTCCAAATTATTGGGGGGGCAACTGCCTCCCCTTGCCACCTATCTATCGCCTATGATTGATAGTAATTATAGTTAGCCTTTGGAAGCCACCCTATTAAATTATAAGTGAATCCATGAGATTATAGACAATATAGTTATTTATTAAATCTGTAAAACATAACCTGAATTAGCTTTCATTCAGCAGAAACTTTAAGCACAGAAAACTAAAACACTACAAAAGGCTGACTGAAATAGAAACAAAATTGCACTCCTGTGGCAGCGCTACTAATCGGGTATGAGGAGAGGCAGCGGGTGGAATGGGGAATAAATCGGGTTGCTGATAGGGATGGCAGTGGGTGACCAAACTAACGTTTTAAACGCAAGTGCTGTTAACATGGTAGTCAGCCTTCTGTAGTAGTTCATAGTTCTCTGAGCTTCAAATAATCTTCACACGTGCATTTAACGTTTCAGAATTTAAATCATTGCATGCCATAGCTTAGCAGATTATGATCTCTATAGCAAAGATTTATTTCTCAGAGATGTAATTCATTTAGATGTAAAACTATAAAATATTTGTGTTTTGTTCCAGTTCACAGGTCTGTTGACGAATCCTCTGCCTCCGAACGTTCACCTCTTGACGTTGGAACGCTGGACCAACAGTTCGCTGCTTCTGCGACTGGAACACGTGTTTGAACTCTCTGAACATCCCACTCTGTCCCAACCCGTCACTGTTCAACTGCAGGTAATTCCCTCAAAGCGGGGGGTTTAGGTAAATTATTATCGAATAAATTAAAAGTGGGCAGAATTAAATTTATTTAGTTTGATAACAAATGAGTCAGTAACATTTTTTAAGTTATTACTAATAGGAATTTAAATTTTGAACATGTATCTGGAAAATATGTAAAAAAATATCCAGTTGAATATTTGTTCTGAGAAGACTCTCACAGTTTGAAACTCTAGTCTACTTTTAATTGCACTGGAGAATATCTTGATGAAGACTCAAAACTGTAAGAAGAAATAATTTTCGTAAAGAAAATGACTGTGACGGAAATTAATATTTTACTGTAGTATAAAATGTATTTGCTTATGCAATCGTAAAAATTGTTATAATTGCCAATAAAGTTATAATTATTGATTTTTACTCCAGATTACCAGGAAAATTGAAAACCAAATAAGGTCAGAGAATGTCGAAAAAATCACCTTTGGTTTGGAAAATCAGTAATCTTTATGTGCACAGATCATAAATGTCTTCAAAATTATGAATAACTAGAGAAAAATATAGTAAACTTGCTGATTGAATCATATCACAGTTTCAACGCCGGTGTTGCCTAGCATACAGTCTGGTCAGTTTTGATATGTGGTTGTAGTACTATTCTTCCAACCAAGTGCTACTTTGGTCACGGGTTCAAATCACTCCTCAGCCTCTGTGTGGTCTTTATGTACCCACAGAGTTCACCTGCCCGCAGAGATGAAGGGAGGATGAAATCTTTCTGTGCATATTACTGTCTTACCTTATTAATCCTAGTTTTGTTGATCCTAAAATCAATTTTGAATCCGAAGTTTCATGATCTGTCAGGTATCGAGGAACGGACAAAGCTTATTTTATGTTGGATCCCTGATTGATGATGGATCTTTGGATCCAAAATCGATTTTAGGATCAAAATAAAAAACGTTTTGTAAGGTAAAGTCAGTGGTAAGACAGTAATATAGTATATCAACTGAAGCAATCCAGAGGCTTAAATGAATTGTTTTAGCGAATTTCCCCTATAGGGAAGAAGCTATTACCGTAGTCGGCATGGTAAGACCTAGGCCTGGGACCATGATAACATTTCGTTTTGAGGTCCCCAGACCCCAAAAACACCATTCGTTCGATACTGTATATATATATATATATATATATATGTGTGTCCGTGAGCACGATAACTCTCGTAAAAATGATCCGATTTTGACGAAATTTGGTATAAATATGTAAAGCAGCATTTATGACTTTAAGTTCGAAAACCAGATAGATCGAACTATCCGAAGGGGTATTTTGGGGGGGGTTTGTACCCCAAAAATGGGTTTTTTGAATTGTTTACATATAATTTTTGAAAAAGTCAAATTTTAGTTTTGACTATTCAATTCAGCTTAAAAAAACACACAATTTGGTATTTCGATCATTCCTCTACGTCAATTGGTTATCGAGATATTGAAAGTGCTAAACACAGTACGTTGTCTAATGTTATTCTTATGGAGGAAAAGAAAATTTTTTTATCTC
This sequence comes from Allygus modestus, assembly GCA_963675035.1. NCBI lineage: Eukaryota > Metazoa > Arthropoda > Insecta > Hemiptera > Cicadellidae > Allygus > Allygus modestus. The sequence goes on along the minus strand of OY776111.1, from coordinate 12,441,837 downwards.
GCTTATTTATGAACGTATACTGACGAAACTTGGTATACAGCTTTATCTCGTTGAGGTCTATTGATATTTGCTCCAAAAAATTGTTTTTGCATAATTCTCCCGTAGCAGCAAACCTGCGTACTCAGCCCCCATGTTATTCTTATGGATAATAATTAATTAAATGCACTGTCTCCCTTAATTATGAACATAAATGAATAAAAACTGGTATACGACTTCACCTAGTTGAGTTATATTGACATTAGCATAAAAACCCATGTTTTGTGTTCCTTGTTGCAGCAAACCTGCGTACTCAGCCCCAATGTTATTCTTATAGAGAATAATTAAAATTGTATATATCGCTTATTTGTGAATATATTTTTATGAAACTTGGTAAGTGGCTTTATGTAGTATTAAGACATTTATATCTCCATTGGAAATTCGCTGAGTATGCAGGTTTGCTGCGACGGGGGTATTTTGTATATCGAGACGTTTATCATTCTATAGAAATACAAATGTTTGGTAAATTTGGTACTCTCCACTTTATCGTTATATTACAGCCTTAACCTATATTTCTTCTTCAATTACCATTTGAGTAGTTCTCGGCTAAACCTAAAAGTCTAAGTTAATTTTTTGTTAACAAGACTTAAAGGGACGTTTATGCTAAAAAACATCTCGGTTCCAGGGTCTGCTAGCAAACTACAACGTGACCCGAGCGGTCGAGCTGACCTTGGGGGCCAATGAGGAGGCTGGGAACTCTCCACGACTGTCGTGGCATCACGAAGGCTCCCGCGTGAACGTCGTGCGAAAGCCGCTCGGGAGCGATCTGTCTGTCACCTTGGAGCCTATGGACATTCGGACGTTCCAGTTGTTCGGAAAGAGGGCGTGATCCTCGCGGATGTACGGTCTTCTTCCCCATCAATAATTTACTGTGGTCAATCGTTGCACATACTGGTGTCCCGTAGTTGTACTTAGAGTAAGAGATTTCAAGACTGGAGGATAACTATATTGTACAGGAAGGGAACAAATTTATATTTTTATAGCAGTCCCCCACCGAAATATTGTTTCAAGTATCCATCCCTGACTGCAGTTTTTGCAACTTCGCTCCGAGATTGAGAGGACTTTACGATTTAAATTCTTCAAGTACCGATTCGAGCGGTTGTCGATTTTGAAATACATTGTAGCATTCGAAAAAAATATTTTTATGTTAGAAGTTTCGTAAATTTTTACAAGTTTTTCTTGCAGTATAAAAATATTGTTAAATGACAACAATACTCATGGAGATATCACTTCCTTATTGTAAGTTCTTTTAAGAGATTGTTCCGAATTAAAAGATTTCTCTTGTATATATATTTGTCTCGCACAATATAGGTATTTTGAGAAGACACCAAAAAGGGCCTTTTCAAGAATAGTATTGTAAGTAGTTACTTAGTTTTGGAATTTAAAACACCTTGCCAAAGATAAATCTCTTTTGAGAAAAAAATCTCCTCCTATTTTATCTAACAGTACGAGAAACAAATGTTCGTCACGGTTAATACGGCACACTATTACATAAAAAACAAGGATGACTCTTTTTACTTGTAACCAATAATTATATTAAACAATGGGTAAAGATAAATAACAAGGATTTACAATGCATTCTTACACTCTTTCTCAATACTATCCAATCTTACTCACATAATGTCTTGGCTATTAAGTGCTAACATTATTTATTACTATGCATAGAGACATATGCTAATAGAAATAAATACATAAAATTGTTTTTAAATTTGTGCAAAATTCAAATCAAAACCTATAGATAGTATCGATTATTTAAAATCACAAAGATAGTTTGTTATCTTAGACTGTAGTTTATAAAAATGATTACATTTTCCTAATAAGATCTTAATAATATGATTGCTACAATCATAACCAGCCTTCAATTTGTGAAATTTATATTTTTAATTTTATCTATCTTTTGCTTTAGTAGCACCTTTCTTTTTATTGTTTTATTGTCAACGACTCTGATTGAATTAAATTGACATTCAGTAAATACAACTCCTTACCATGCAAAGGTGCAGTATTAAGGGGAAGCAAGATTTCTCTTCCCCCCACTGTAACTGAACCTTACGAACCCTCTTCTGGCATGAGCCTTGTTGCTAGCCTCTAAAGAGGTGTGTGTTTTGATTTTTATTTTTTTCTGAATGGGATGTACACGGATGTGATATTTATCATAAAATGTTATAAATTCTCAAATGTGTTTTATAGCAATATTTTAATGGAACATAGTGCACTCGTAATGCTGTAATATTGAGCTTCATCCGCATTTAGATAATTATTTATACTTCTGTTAAAATTGTTACAGTGTAAATTATATTATAATTTTAAAATAAATGTGTAACTATTTACAGTTAAGTTAAAATTTATTTGGCTCTTTTTTATTTACATAGTTTTTATCACAAAAAATTAACTTTTATATATGGATATTGTGAAGTCAATTTTCATGCTTGTAATTTAATTTAATTTTACTTAATCATATTAGATCTGCTTGTGTTTGTATTGAGATTGTGTTTATTATTTATTGTGTAAAATGTGAATGAAATAAAGTGAGTGATAAGAATATTATGTGTGGTTTTTCTTCATTTTAATTTTCCCTTATATGGATAATGTGATGAATAATTTGAATTTTTTGAATAAGGTTGGATTTTTAATGTCACATTTTTTGTTATGGTCCGTTTCATAAATAATTCCAGTTTTTCCCTACTAAATTCGCTGCCAAGGCTGTTTTCTTTCTTTCAAGAAAGGGAAAATTACCTAAACGCTTAACTCATTTAATGGGTTGTTTTTGGGTAATACTCATAGAATATTCCAAGTTTGTAAACTGATACAAATCCAACCTTAGTAAATAAAAAAAATTGTATATATAGAAAAATAAAATAAATTCAATTATACATTTATTTAAATATAGAATTATTCTAGAAAAAAAGGTCCCCAGACCCCAAAAACACCATTTGTTCGAAACTGTATATATATATATATATATGTCCGTGAGCACGATAACTCTCGTAAAAATGATCCGATTTTGATGAAATTTGGTATAAACGTGTAAAGCAACATTTATGGTTTTAAGTTCGAAAACCAGCCAGATCGCTCCATTCGAAGGGGTATTTTGGGTGGGTTTTGTACCCCAAAAATGGGTTTTTTGAATTTTTTACATATAATTTTTTAAATAGTCAAATATTAGTTTTTACCATTGGATCCAGCTTAAAAAACACACAATTTGGTATTTTGATCATTCCTCTACATCAATTTGTTATCGAGATATTCAAAGTGTTTATTATTTATTGTGCAAAATGTGAATGAAATAAAGTGAGTGATAAACACAGCACGTTGTCTAATAGTATTCTTATGGGGGAAAAGACAAATTTTGTATCTCGCTTATTTATGAACGTATACTTACGAAACTTGGTATACGGCTTCATCTGGTTGTGGTCTATTGATATTTGCTCAAAAAAACAATTTTTTGTCAAAGGATCCCATAGCAGCAAACCTGCGTACTCACCCCCCCTGTTATTCTTATGGAGAATAATTAAATGCTATGTCTCTCTTAATTATTAACATAAATGAATAAAAACTGGTATACGACTTCAACCAGTTAAGTTCTATTGAAATTAGCGTAAAACCCCATTTATTGTGTTCATTTTTGTAGCAAACCTGCGTACTCAGCCCCAATGTTATTCTTATGGAGAATAATTAAAATTGCATATATCGCTTATTTGTGAATATATTTATATGAAACTTGGTAAGTGGCTTTATGTAGTATTAAGACATTATATCTCCATTGAAAATTTGCTGAGTATGCTGGTTTGCTGCGACGGGGGTGTTTAATATGACCTGTGCCTGTCACAAAACCCATAAGAACCCCCAAGAATCATCCATTAGAAAATGTTAAGACTGTTTTATAGTAGGCAAAGGTCATACTATACATCTTTCAAAATGTCTTACGTAGTGTTATAGGACCTCCCTAGTATAATTGTATCGTAAATAATTGGCTTTTAATTTTGATTATAAAATTTTAAATGTGACTGTTTGATTCTGACTCGGTTGTCTGTTTGATCTTGGATTAGCAGAAATTTGTTCTACTAGAGAAAAAACTGTTCTACCTTTAAGATGAGGAGTAACTCGACCTATGCTTACATTTAAGATTTTCAGGACTTCCTACGCGGGTGTTGTCTTCCTAAAGCAAAGTTTGACTGTTAAATCTATCAGAGTTGGTAAATAGTGTAAGGATATAATTCTTAAGTTTTATTATCAAAAGAAACCGCCTTTCAGGCTGCCAAACTCAATAGAAAATAAACACAGCAAGACAATGTTTTTATGTTTCTTGTAGTTTGTTATTTGTGGTCTTTTTTCCTTTTTTCCGTTTGCTCGATTGGCTTTGGTGGGTTTTTGTGTAGTTTAGTCTTGCATCATTTATGATGTTAATGTTTACTCACACAAAAAAGGTCAGGTATTGACAAATGTTTTGAGCACATAAGAAAATTGTAATGTCTTGTATTGTAAATCTAATTTTTACAACTTATTCAATTAAAATTTAACTGGACATTTTGTGAAGCATTGCCATTTGTTGCAGAAGCTTGGTTAATCAGTTTTAGTAATAGTCCCAAGTTCTACTAAAAGATTAGTAAGGAATCAATCAATACCACAACGACTTTTAATTATTATCAAGTCTTAAGTTTAATATCTTATAAATTACAAATTACATTTACGTTAAAAGAAGTACAATATGTTTAAAAACCCTTCATTTACAACCACCGGTTTATATTTACAGTCATATTTAAAGGTTGTTTCACATCAGTACATAAATAATCAAACATTAGAACAAGTAAAATTAACTTAAACCAGTGGTTATAAAAGTTAAAATTGTATTAAACTAACAATGTTTTAAAACTGGTAAATTACAAGAACAAGGAATGTCATTGACCAGAAGTTACGATTTACCCCGAGTTTGTACGTTTTTCAGAAAGTTTCTCATCTCATTGTTGACAGTGGCTGGGTCATCTTGCTGGACGAAGTGGTTTGCATCTGTGGTAATAATAAGAAAACATTTATTAACAATGGAAATCAAATCGGGGTCATCTTGCTGGACGAAGTGGTTTACCTCCTGTACCTCCTCAACAGATTATCTTATCGAGTTATGATTTATTTTAAAGTTAAAATTAACAACTATCTATTTTGGCAAGCAGAGTATTAATACCACTAATATTGTGATTTGAAACAAATTGCAAATATTGAATATTTTCAATTTTACTGAAAGATTATTACTTGTCAAAAAATTTTGCTCTTTGGATTCACTAAGAGTTGTTGTTCTTTAAAACGAATCATAGCACAATGATTTGGGACAATCCATTGAGGAGGAAATTTAAAGGTTAACATTCGTCTTACAGAAAAAGCAGAAAAAATGTAAAGTCTTTTGAGACAGGAGCTTTCTTAACACATTCACTGCGTCACGAGGTCCCAAGGTCTCGTACCATAACCTATATTTGGTGCGCTTGCATAATATGATATTCTTCCCTCAGATACAGTGTCGATAACTCTATGTAAATTGACATAGAGAATATAGAGAAATAAGATATATATTGTCCATAAAGCTTGTTCATTGCTGGATCGATTGGGAAACATGAAGCAAATCAATCTAAAGATCTCGTAACGCACTGAAGTAATAAATTATTAATTTTATACGACACGAGACCCCCGGACCTTGCAACGAAGCTTAGTTGCTCAGAGCGCCGCTTGGAGCTCTTGAGTACATTCCGTTCACAATATTGCGCCAAAAGTTGATTGTTGTTATTGCAATAACCTAAATTGATTTGTGGTGTGTTTTTTCCCGTAAATTTGCAGTACGAGTTCTCGGTGCCTCGTACTATTGTGTCATATATAAATCCTGAGCAGGCTGTAGGTTGGCAACAGTGTGCTAGTTCACAAAATCGACCACAGAGTGCTCTGTTTCTATTCATTTCAATGTTATGATGCGCCAAAGATCGGCTGCGCAACGAGATCTCAAGGTCTCGTATCGGACAGCCATAATCACAACAAATGAAACCATAGGGGCCTGACGGCATAGCGGTCGTTCGGCGTTCGGCGACGAAAGACTAGCTCACACAGAACTAGCGTATTTAGCTGTGTTAGATATCGTAATGATACGTCATCAGGTTGTGCGGGCCAATCCGCATGTCATGAGTTCACGTCACGTAGTGTGGTGGGAAGTTCGGCCCACATGTAGCACCAAACGTGTTAATGAAAAATAACATATACGGTGAATATTTTTTTACCCAAGGATGTGTATAAAAAGTACACTTCCCCTCGCCCCTCTCTTCATTTTGCTTGGATAGAAGATGAGGCGGGGGTCTACCTTTTTCTCCCCTACATCCCCAAAAACTTACACATAGGACACTGTCAAAATAATACACTTACACTATACCTTTAATTAACACAAGTGTAGTGTTGGCTACGAGTCCGATAGTTTCCTCCTGGATTTCCTTGTCGATGTAAATGTCTCTTTCTCCAAACAGGATCAATCCCGGAGGGAAGTCAGGAGTCTTTCCCAGGCCTTGTAATTGATTCTTCACACTTAACAGGAAGTTGGCTCGGTAGTAGTTAATAGGAGCTGTGAAACCACCTGAGCACAGTGACGAACGTTAGTGACCAGCGCACATGAGAACTAACCTTTTGGAAAGAGTTGGCTCGGTAGTAGTTAATAGGAGCTGTGAAACCACCTGAGCACAGTGACGAACGTTAGTGACCAGCGCAAATGAGAACTAACCTTTTGGAAAGAGTTGGCTCGGTAGTAGTTAATAGGAGCTGTGAAACCACCTGAGCACAGTGACGAACGTTAGTGACCAGCGCACATGAGAACTAACCTTTTGGAAAGAGTTGGCTCGGTAGTAGTTAATAGGAGCTGTGAAACCACCTGAGCACAGTGACGAACGTTAGTGACCAGCGCACATGAGAACTGACCTTTTGGAAAGAGTTGGCTCGGTAGTAGTTAATAGGAGCTGTGAAACCACCTGAGCACAGTGACGAACGTTAGTGACCAGCGCAAATGAGAGAAGTTGGCTCGGTAGTAGTTAATAGGAGCTGTGAAACCACCTGAGAACAGTGACGAACGTTAGTGACCAGCGCAAATGAGAGAAGTTGGCTCGGTAGTAGTTAATAGGAGCTGTGAAACCACCTGAGCACAGTGACGAACGTTAGTGACCAGCGCACATGAGAACTAACCTTTTGGAAAGAGTTGGCTCGGTGTAGTAGTTAATAGGAGCTGTGAAACCACCTGAGCACAGTGACGAACGTTAGTGACCAGTGCACATGAGAACTAACCTTTTGGAAAGAGTTGGCTCGGTAGTAGTTAATAGGAGCTGTGAAACCACCTGAGCACAGTGACGAACGTTAGTGACCAGCGCAAATGAGAACTAACCTTTTGGAAAGAGTTGGCTCGGTAGTAGTTAATAGGAGCTGTGAAACCACCTGAGCACAGTGACGAACGTTAGTGACCAGTGCACATGAGAACTGACCTTTTGGAAAGAGTTGGCTCGGTAGTAGTTAATAGGAGCTGTGAAACCACCTGAGCACAGTGACGAACGTTAGTGACCAGCGCAAATGAGAGAAGTTGGCTCGGTAGTAGTTAATAGGAGCTGTGAAACCACCTGAGAACAGTGACGAACGTTAGTGACCAGCGCAAATGAGAGAAGTTGGCTCGGTAGTAGTTAATAGGAGCTGTGAAACCACCTGAGCACAGTGACGAACGTTAGTGACCAGCGCACATGAGAACTAACCTTTTGGAAAGAGTTGGCTCGGTGTAGTAGTTAATAGGAGCTGTGAAACCACCTGAGCACAGTGACGAACGTTAGTGACCAGTGCACATGAGAACTAACCTTTTGGAAAGAGTTGGCTCGGTAGTAGTTAATAGGAGCTGTGAAACCACCTGAGCACAGTGACGAACGTTAGTGACCAGCGCAAATGAGAACTAACCTTTTGGAAAGAGTTGGCTCGGTAGTAGTTAATAGGAGCTGTGAAACCACCTGAGCACAGTGACGAACGTTAGTGACCAGCGCAAATGAGAACTAACCTTTTGGAAAGAGTTGGCTCGGTAGTAGTTAATAGGAGCTGTGAAACCACCTGAGCACAGTGACGAACGTTAGTGACCAGCGCACATGAGAACTGACCTTTTGGAAAGAGTTGGCTCGGTAGTAGTTAATAGGAGCTGTGAAACCACCTGAGCACAGTGACGAACGTTAGTGACCAGCGCAAATGAGAACTAACCTTTTGGAAAGAGTTGGCTCGGTAGTAGTTAATAGGAGCTGTGAAACCACCTGAGCACAGTGACGAACGTTAGTGACCAGCGCAAATGAGAACTAACCTTTTGGAAAGAGTTGGCTCGGTAGTAGTTAATAGGAGCTGTGAAACCACCTGAGCACAGTGACGAACGTTAGTGACCAGCGCAAATGAGAACTAACCTTTTGGAAAGAGTTGGCTCGGTAGTAGTTAATAGGAGCTGTGAAACCACCTGAGCACAGTGACGAACGTTAGTGACCAGCGCACATGAGAACTAACCTCTTGGAAAGAAGTTTTATAATAACATTTATTCCATTGAAATTATTTGCAATGAATCAAAATTTACAAAATACTATTTCATAGGGAATTCTATAAACCAGATAAGTTAGGCCTGAGTTCTGTCTTCCTCTTCCTGGTACAGCCCTTTTTGGGAACCAATCTGGCATTTGCCTAAGTGAAACGAGAACGCGGACAAACACATCTCAGATTGGCCAGCCCGGGATGAAACTCAAGACCTCCCAAATGTGAGATGCAATGATTGCTGCCTAATTTGGTTGCATTGATTTTTACAATTTAACATTGAATTTTGTGTATTTTAATATATTATTGTTATATTGTATTGCTATGTTATATTGTTTATAGTCTTCTTATTTTTTGTTTGTATTTTCATCTAAATAAAATTACTAATTAAAAGAATTCAATTTATTTTAATTTGAACAAAAGCGAACCAGAACATAAACATAAACAATAACAAACTCTCAATAACTGCCAAACTATAAATCATATGACAAAGTCTGCTACATCTGGACATATTCTTCTTCACAAAATGTTATCCTTGACTATATTAACAGTTAGATGGCAGATATATCACACTTTGGAAGGGCAGGAGCAAATTGACGAATGAATCATTATTTTTTTATCAGAACTTGAACTAATTCTGTTGTTTTTTAGTGGTGTGTTTTATTTTGCAGCAGCGTTCTGTTAAGCACTGTAAAAAAGGTTTAACAAGTTTATATTTACAAAATATTATATAACTATATAATTTCATCAAACAAAAAACAAAAAAACCTACGCTTATGATTTGGTAATATCTTAAATTAACTTTTGCCAACCACATTAGAATAATCGGAAAAGAGATTGGAATTTTCTTCAAATAGTAAAAAAAATCTCCAAAGTAACAAATTGTTTTTAGTTGAGCCTTCACACGTTAAAAAGTAAAAATACCCTCGTCGCAGCAAACCTGCGAATTGGTATCACTACTACCTAGAGCCACTTACCAAGTTTCACAAAAATACATTCATTAATAAGTGATACATAGCATTTTATTTATTCTCTATAAGAATAACATTATAATTAAGTACGCAGGTTTGCTGCAACAAGGAAGATAAGAAATATGTTTTTTTTGCTATTATCAATATAACTCAACCAGGTGAAGCTACATACCAAATTTTATTAATTTAGGTTCATAACTAAGGGAGATATAAAACTTGATTTATTCTCCATATGAATAACATGGGGGCAGAGTATGCAGGTTTGCTGCTACCGGGAAAAATCAACAAAAAACTTTTTTTATGCTAATATCAATATTCCACAACTAGTTGAAGCCACATACCAAGTTTCATCAATATACAAACATAAATAATCGAAATATAACATTTTATTCATTATCCCTAAGGATAACATTGGACAACGTACTGTGTTTAGCACTTTGAATATCACTGCAACGGTTGGACGTGAAACAACAATTAAAACACCAAAATGATTGTTTTGTAGAGCTAAACTGATTGGTAGAAAGAAATATGGAGTTTTTAGTGAAATTATCTGAGAAAAATCTAAAAACGGTATTCCCATAAGAATAACATAGGAAATTTTATGGACACAGTTTTTGACTTTTCTCCACAACCACATAACCTAGCTTAATGATTCAAGATACTAAATTGTTTGTTTTTCTAAGTTCTATAAAATGGCTATAACCAAAATCTAGTGTTTTTAAAATTTTATGGTAAAAAATTCAAAAAACTGATTTTTGGAAAATTTTAAACCCCTATAAAACCCTCTTCCCATAGACCGATCAATCTGGTTTTCGAACTTAAAGTCATAAATATTACTCTCCATATTTGTGCCAAATTTCATCAAAATCGGGCGCTTCTTTAAAAAGTTATCGCGGTATCAGACACATATATATAAATTTGAACGAATAGTGTTTTTGGCATCTGGCGACCTCAAAACAAAAAGTTATCATGGTCTCGGGCTTAAGTCTTACCATGAGACCTATGGTAATAGCTTCTTCCCTGTAGGGGAAATTCGCTAAAACATACAATATCTACTTAATAAGACATCTGCATCATAAATTATTCTCCCTAAGATTAACTTAATAACATAAAAAATACCCATGTTGCAGAAAAACTGCAGATCAGTGAATTTCCAGTGCAAATGTTCATATTTCACACCAACACAGGTACCAGCTTACCTAATTTCACCAAAATATACCTACAAACCTAAAAATAGCACCGTAATGTACACCATGGTGTAGCACCTAATTTGTATGCACCAGTGCATACACCATATACCCACACATCACACATCACACGCCACACATCACACATCACACGCCACACATCACACATCACACATCACACATCACACGTCACACATCACACATCACACGCCACACCACACCACATCAGTGGGTATTGCATACTTGTGCAAAGATTTAATTTTATACTGGTTTGGGGAAAGGTATTAGAACCCAGTACGTTGAAGTTATTCATTTAACAAATAGTAAAATAATTAGAACAGCTTCGGAAATAAAACCAGTAAAATATAGAGTTCTGTAAGGTTCTATTCTGGGACCTTTGCTTTTTTGATGCTATTTAAAGGACATAGGTAGTGCACTGACATAAGGTTCAATTTATTTAGGTGAATAATTGAACATATGTGCAGGTCAACCATACTAACGGCCAGATTAATACAAATTTATAATTTTTTTTGCTCACCTGGTTTTCCAAAATAAAATTTATAAGCTTCGATGTCCTCTTCTGTCACAGGCGAGGGAGATTTGTTTGATTCCGTTTGAAGGTACTTGCTGAAAACCTGCATATCGTCCATACGGCAGATTAACTCCGGAATCCATGGCAGTTGAAAGAAGAATATGTACCTGGGTGAAGTGAAAACCAAACTTACTGAATCGTATTGATATAAAGTAGTAATGTATGCTTATGATATAGAACCTGTTAGTACACATATTCAAGGTTCAATAAAAAAGTAAATTACCTATTAGGAACATTTTTTCAGCCGTCATGAAAAACTGTACCACATTTTGTATATTTTAACCAACTTTTATGTGAGTAATTGCAAATAAAGTATATCTTATAGTGTTTTATGCAACTACTATTCCATGTTTTAAAAGAAACAAGTTATAATGATACCAGTTGCACTAAAGGAATTCCTCTCCAAATGCCTCTACTAAGGAACAGCGTGTGCACATGGTAGTTATTCTGTGGTGAACCAGATCAACTTTCGCATTTAAAAACCATATGAGTATAGATTATAAATAAAACGCCTTCTAACCCAACAAACCAGAAGACGGGGGAGGGGGTCGAGGCGGGTGGAGTGTGTGAGGGGATCATTGTATTTGCATTTTGGAAAACATATCCCTACATACTCTACAGACCACTTCCATATGTTGTTTTTATAACATACATGTTTCTAAATGGATTAGTTCAGAATTTGTTTGTTTATTCATCAGCAACATCCCAGAGTATGAATTTTTAAGTTGTTACGAATTCAAATAAAATACACTTAATTATGATTAAATCTTAATATATAAAAATGAATCCCTTTTTCTCTTGGCCATGCCATAACTTGAGAATGAGTACACCAAATTGAATACTTCTGTTTTTGTTGTGTTTGTTAATGTCAGGACAAGGGTTTTTATAAAAGAAAATTTGTAATCCGACCTAAGGGCTCTTTCCCACTGGCCTTCAAAGTTCCCATGATTTTATTAAAGTTCAGTTAGTTACACCAAACAGCTGTTAACAAGGATTATATCTAAACATATTTGAAAGGCATAAACATATGTTCATTACGGAAATAACAAATCTACTTGAATGGCAACTCTTTTTTCGATGCCGAAGTTAGCACTATATAAAAAAAGGCTAGAGAGCGTAGCGAACAAGCTCATCTTGAAAATGAACGAGTATTTGGCATCAAACAAATTCATTGACATTAGGACAGGACGTCTATCGGGCCAGCTAGTTCATAACAATTTTGTAATTCTTCCTGAAATCAAATTTTTTCACCTTGGTAATTTCTATTATGATTCTTCTAAAAACTCGTCAAAGGTTATGAAACTGATTTTCCATTAAATAAATCTTTTTATTATTTTCTTTGATTTTATTGTGTTTGTTAATTCTCTGATATTTTTAAGAAGTTTTCACAGGAATTTATTTCCCAAATAAGTAGTTTTTCTTAAAGCGTTCTTTGTCATGCCTTGTCCTGACAATACTCAAAGGAAAAGTTATTTTTGTGGACTAAAAGTATAATGATAAGATCAAATCATATCATCTCCATTATATTAGAAGAACATTAAAACTTTAAAGGTCAATGCATTTGTAAACATAAATGGTGGCTAATGTAGGAACTGTAATGAAAATATTGATATGTTATATGATGAGGTTTTGTCGCGCTAACATTCGGTACTGCAAGCTCTCAATTTGATTCCATGCATTTCAAAATCACCGTTTCAGAATTAATCCAAAACTATAAAACAGATACACTTATTGACAGATCAGTATCCTCATGAACTGTCAAGATGTTTTACACATCTGTTCATATACATTTTTGTGATATATTTGATGTTCAAATGGAACTAAAAATTAGAAAACTCAATTGGCTAATCTGTGGAAAATCTAAATTATCATTGACTAACAAAATTACATTGTACAAAACTATGATAAAGCCTATGTGGACATATGGAATACAGCTGTGGGGAACAGCAAGCCAATCTAATATTGAAATTTTGCAAAGATTCCAGTCAAAAACATTGAGAAAAATTGTCTGTGCTCCTTGGTTCGTTTCAAATAAGACTATTCATGAAGATCTGAAAAATCCAACCATAAAAGAAGAAATTACACGATACAGCCAGATTTACCAAAGAAAATTAGAACAACATCCAAATTATTTAGTTGTTAAACTCCTTGACAATAGCGAGTTTACTAACAGGCTCAAGAAAAATGTTGAAGTGCTTGAACTGCCATACAGATTTACTTAATATTTTAAACTGGAAGAATGTTTGACACAAGATCTGTTATTGGACAGCAACTTGCCCATGTTATGTAATTTATTTTATCTTTTTTGCTGATTGTTCCATCCTTTTTGAACAGATTGTAAAAATTACAAATAAAGTTATACAAAAAATTTGATGTTCAAATAGACAAACACAGAAATATTTAGTGGCGCACCAACTCTTCCTCAGCTGAGAGATGCTTTTCCTGATGTGCTGATGGAAGGCCTCAGGGTGGATGGAGTTCATGATGATGTAGGAGTCGACCATCTGAGGTTCTGTCAGCACGAGGCACCACGCAATACAGCCTCCCCAGTCGTGGGCCACCAGAGTGCAGCTCTCCTTGCCTGCAACGAGGAGATTTAGATCAGGGTTTGAAGTGGAAAAGTCAGACGACACTTGAAGTAGGTATAGGAAAACCCGAAGGAATAACACCACCAGGTAGACCTAGTAGAAGAAGATGGTGGGACACTCCAGGGCTGGTATAGACCGCCTGGGAGCTACAACCAGAGCCGTCCTTAGCCAACGCGAGTCCTAGTGCAAGAAATATTTGTGAGGCCTTTCCTTTTCACGAATAACTCTCCACCCCCCTCCCCCTACATCCACCCTCCCCATCCAGCCGCACCACTATCAGCTCCTAGCGCACTTCCTATGGTCCGATTTTTCTGGTTTTCGAACTTAAAGTCATGAATGTCATTTTACATATTTGAGCCAAATTTCATCAAAATCGGACGGTTTTTACCCAAGTTATCGCATTCACGGACACACACACACACACACACACATATATATATATATATATGTGTATATATATATATATATATATATATATATATATATATATATATATATATATATATACATATATATACATATATATATATATATATATATAAATTTGAACAAACAGTGTTTTTGGCATCTGGGGACCTCAAAACAAAAAGTTATCATGGTCTCGGGCTTAAGTCTTACCATGAGACCTACGGTAATAGCTTCTTCCCTATAGGGGAAATTCGCTAAAATAAAAATATTGAAAACAATGATTAAAATTATGGAAAATCCTACCAACTAAACATTCTTTTTTTCAAATATATAATCTGCAACACTATAGTATTCCTTTATAATCAAACTACCTGTTCCCGCAGGCTTCGCCCCGCAAAAGATTTATAAAAACTATTACAGTTGTGTGTGCTGCATTCTGTGGTTAGCCCGTGGAACTACTACGAATCAAGATCAGCTGTTTGTATTTTCATCAGCTCAAACAAAATTGAATGTCTACAAGGAATACATGGTAACTTTGTCGGGGTGTCTGGCGGAGGCCTAAGGTCAGATCAGGATGAGAACCATTTAGTTTTCCTATTTTATGCCTAAAGAATCAGTGTACAAAATTTCAGCTCTCTACCTACATGGGAAGGTGGAGAATTAGTGATGAGTGAGTGAGTCAGTCGGTCAGTTAATCAGCCAGGGCTTTGCCTTTTATAGATAGCCTATGTATATTTTAAAATCTTTATCTAAATTTGGCAATACTCACCTCCTTATCAATTGAGTACTATCACTCAGACTACAATGTCGACTACTTCATAAGACGGTATCAAGATATGAATAACCTTCTGAAGATTGTCTCCTTACTCAGACACTTGGAATATAAAAAATGGTTCAAGATTTTAATGATATTTTAGTCATTAATCCTACAAGCATATTGATCAGACGATAAGATTTTAAATAAGCAGTAAGCAGCCAAACGAAGTAAACGAGAAAAGCATAATATAACATGCCCAAAATATGATTATTTATAAAAAGAGATTCAAAATTAAAGAAGTATAAGTTATTTGATTATTATTTGGCGTATGTTGGTACATTTCTATATTTCTTTGCATATTTGTGGAAAAGTTTAAACTTGAACAGAAAAATAATGAGTTACCAACAGTTTCGCTTGTTCAGATGATTTCAGCTTTATAGTCGAATCAAATCATTCAACTGATGATCAGAGGAAGAGCGCTGGCGTTGGAAGTCAGCCGTGGTCAAGCGTAGGTTCGATCCTGGCTGACTGCTGTGATTCTTTTTCACGAGCGGTCACCATTGGCTTGTCCATGTGACTATATAAGCTGTTATGGCACCTCGCTGCTTTAAGATCGCCGCACAGGCCTATGGCCTATGGTGACAGGCAGTTGAGGATTAAAACAAAAATCAATAACAAATTCCAGATTATGCATTTTAATTTGAAACTTTAGGCGAATTTCTCCTTTAGGGATGAAGCTTGTACCGTAAGAGGCTCAGTAAGACCTAAGCTCGAGATTATGATAGTTATTTTTTGGGGTCCCCAGATGCCAAAAACACCATTCATTCAATTTTATGTATGTATATATTTATAAGTATTTGTCTGTTAACGTAATAATTTAAAAAATGGCCAATTTTGATTAAATTTGGCACAAATGACAATTCTGACTTCCATGACTTTTAAGTTAAAAAACCTGAAACAGTTGGGTAATGGGAAGTGGGTTTGCACCGGTTTGCACTATCCTTGTGATGTACTGTCAAATGTTATGTGCTAATAAATTGATTTCATTTGGTTAATTTGTTTGTTCAAGCCATACAATTTATTATGTTCATAATATTGAACATAAAGAAACAGTTGCATAGTGATAAGAGCGCTCTCCTCATGATCAAGGTTCACCTGATTGATCCTTAGCAGAAGCTGGAAGTTAAGTATATTTTCATAAATTGACCGGGGTTCCATTTATCATTGGACTATCAATTAATTATGCTTACTAAGAACAGATCAAATTTAGATAGCGACAGGACCTGGGGTTACATAATTTCTTTCCAAAACGTGCTAATTTCTTTTCAAATATGCTAATGGTTAATCGTTAAAAGATGTAGACCAAAACAAAAACAAATCATCATCATCATCATATTCTGCGGCACTCACCAAGAGCGACAATAAAGTTCTTGATGTCAGCAACCAGAAGTTCCATTCTGTAGTGTTTTTGTCCAATCGGTTTCTCAGATTCACCGTAGCCTCTCATATCTACCGCCACCACCCTGTAATAATGTGGTGGATTAATGTGTGTCTTCTTAACACCTATATTTGTAAGAAATAATTATAATTACCACAAAGTAATTATGAAGAATGATTCACTGGAGTCACATAAACACTGGAGCCATGTGAGCGCATGATTCACTGGAGTCACATAAACACTGGAGCCATGTGAGCGCATGATTCACTGGAGTCACATAAACACTGGAGCCATGTGAGCGCATGATTCACTGGAGTCACATAAACACTGGAGCCATGTGAGCGCATGATTCACTGGAGTCACATAAACACTGGAGCCATGTGAGCGCATGATTCACTGGAGTCACATAAACACTGGAGCCATGTGAGCGCATGATTCACTGGAGTCACATAAACACTGGAGCCATGTGAGCGCATGATTCACTGGAGTCACATAAACACTGGAGCCATGTGAGCGCATGATTCACTGGAGTCACATAAACACTGGAGCCATGTGAGCGCATGATTCACTGGAGTCACATAAACACTGGAGCCATGTGAGCGCATGATTCACTGGAGTCACATAAACACTGGAGCCATGTGAGCGCATGATTCACTGGAGTCACATAAGAGCCATGTGAGCGCACAATTTCCTATTTTACTGGATTATTTTGTGTCTTTCATCTGTTCAAGTGTACTAACTGGAGCACACTTTACAAAGGATATCTTGTGGGAACGGTTTTCAGTTCAAACATTGGAGTGGAGCGAGATTTAGACATCAGTCTAAATCTGTCATTTGTTGTTTCCATCATCTGTTCAGTCATTTAATCGTAATATTGTTGTTATGTAAACAAAATAACTGTTCGTCAGTATTCCATGTTCAGTAACCCAGCTGGTTCTCAGTCACTCCGGCAGTGGAGAAAGCCACAGGTCAAGATTTTCAGCGTGAAGTGTACAGGAGTAAAAAATTTAATTAAAAAACTAGTTCGCACGCAGCACGCTGACGTGAGGGAAGTGAATTTCCAAATAAAATCTTTTAAAACTCAAAATCAGTGTAAAAACATACATTTGTCCAATTTTTATTGAAATCTGAAAACATTGATTTTTTGGCTGTTCTGATACTCCTGGTTTCATTTACTTGCAAAGCTGGGAATACAATTTTGTCCAATATAAGGTTAGGAGAAGGTCCATACAGGCTTGAAAGTAGGTGTGAGGTTGCTGGGGATGATAAAAGTACTCTACAAAGGAATAACAGGCTTTTCTAGTGTAAAACCCCCATAAGACAAAGTACTGTGTTTAGTCAATACACATTTTCTTTAATAACTCGGTAAATATTTATGCTAGAATGATGAGAGAGGGCTTAAAACTTTTGCCTCTCTAATTCCCATCTTTTTACATGCATTTATTTTACATCTGGGGCTTTTATGACCATTTTTGGGCCCAAAAACTCGAAATTTGAAAGATTAATCCCCAAAAAAGGGTTTAAAGTTTTCCGATTGTTTTGCCCAACGAACTTGTCCAACTGATTACAGAAAGGAACGTCCCTACCAAATTTTAAGTAAATCGGACAAAAATTGCGACCGCTAGAGTGCAAATACACATATATATATATATATATAAAATTTTGAACAACCCCCCAAAACGTGTTCAGAGGGTCACGTTAGGAACTTCTATGGTGGTCCCGGGCTTAAGTTTCACCGTGCGGGTCATGTTAATAGTTCACTTTCCATAGGAAATTCACTAACAAGTGAATGACTGATCACAGACTCTCACCCACTTTGAGTTAATCAAAGATCGCGTGATTCTCACAAAGTAGCGATTGTCACGTGCTGCCAAGTACAATACCTCGGCATTATGGAGGACAACAAGCTTAAAATTGGAGGGACCAGTTCTTCCATGTTGCGGACAAGACTTCTAAGAGCGTCAGATTTCTTAGTAAGCTTATGACCAATGTCGGGGGTCCCATATCCAGCAGAATGAAGTTGCTGATGTCTCCAGTCCGATACTGAGGTATGGGAAGATGAGATGAACAGGAAATACACAGGTTGCAGCTCACGTAGTTGCATCGACTTACCGAACAGTGTCCGAATCAGCTGTCCTGGTTATTGCTGGAGTTACCCCTGGCAAGCTCTTGGTAGCATAGAGGAAGGCGATATATCACAGGCAAGGCGTGAGGAGTGTGTCCACATCTACCAGCAACGGCAGAGGAGCTGGGAGCACGTTACCCGAGTACGTTGGACTGTGACACTCATTCAGGTCCGACCTTGGGTAGAACGGTGGCTCGGTGAAGTGGATTACTACCTCACACAATTTTTGCCTCATAACAGCTATTTTCATCAGACCTGTATGTGATGGGCAAGGCCAGATCACCAAACTACATTTACTGCCCAGGAATTCATGACGACGCGGAGCACACTTTCTTCCGCTGCATCGTTAGGAAAAGCCACACCTGGAGGCCACAGTACAGCTTGGTGTACTGTCAGTGGACATGATCTCAGAGAATATGATAAAAGGAATGGGCAACTGGAACTGTGTGTCACGCTAGTCTAAGGCATCCTCCGCACAATGGAAGGCAGACTAGGTCGGGCTAGGTCTTAACAAGTTTTTACAGCCGGAAAATTTGATCCCTAAAGTAGGCCTAGCCTGAAGCCACGTGGTAAATAGTTACCATTTTAGAAAGAGTTGATGAAGCTTATTATGTGTGTACACTACTTCTGGTAGGAGTCCCACGCCACAAGCTGGCCACCTGTGTGCATACATTTCTTGTTCTGCCTCTTCCTCAATAATTAAATAAATAAATACCCATCTCCATGCGCCAAAGTAACTTATATAACCTCTCCATGGTCAGCAACGGGTTACAAGCAACCAGGTTAATACATATATAGAGAGAAGTATCGTCTGGGGTTAACAAAGTGTAGCCTACATGCTGACCATCATTTTCCTCAGGTAACCAATCATATCTTCTCTTCACATGTTATATGAGAATCAACTGACAAACATATAAATTGTAAAGAAAGGTTTTGATTGGTTACTATGTTGGTTGCCATGGGAGCAGAGGGGACAGAGGGGGAAATGACGGTCGACCATGTAGGCTGCACTTTTTAGCCCACACGAGAGACCTCTAGATATATTAACCTTGTTGGTTACAGCATACATAAAAGCTCTCAATCAAAATCCCTCAAACTACATCACTGACCAGAAGTCGGAGGAGAACTCCCTCAGCTGATGTCGCCAGGAGTACCACAACTCCGGGAAGCCGTGGAGGAACAACATCATCGGCTTGGAACGGTCACCGGCCTCCACATAGTGCAGCTTCACATTCTGGAACAACAATATTGGTTGCAACATTACCAAGTCGATAAATGATTTAATATTACCGGGAGCAGGAAGGATGACAGTTGGGCTCCAGCCAATAGCGAGGCTCCACAAGGTCATTGTTGCCGTTTTGCCACAGAAAAATATCACTCGGGTGTTATGCTGTCAGATGATGTGCAATCTGGCAATGCAGCACGTCTTGGTAGTAAACCACGCCCTTTTCTGTATCTTTTACTGCTCACGGGAATAGTAGCAATGCGTGTAGATATTGTTTTGCTATACAGGGTGTCTTGCAAGTCAGCAGGTCAAAACAAACAAATAACGTAGCATAACATGTGTCATGTCTAGTCCTACTTTCTGTCCATCGGTTTGTATGCATTATTTTGCAAAAACCTTAATACCATTGAAACGGTTTAAGATAAAGCCACAAAACTTAGTATGAGTGTTACTTATTTAGGCAGTTGAAAAATTCCATAACAATTTTGTTTTCATACGACTTTCCATTTTTAAGATGTCGGCAGTTTAAAGTTTTCGAAGTTAAGTAATCACACTACACTACAAAATCACACAACAAATTGTATTAAAGAATGGTAAAGTACAAATTATTTAGGCAGTTTTAAGACGAATCAAACGGTGTGTCATGTGTAAAGATTGATCTAAGGATAACAGAGAAAAGTCAAATTTACTTGTCAAAAGTTGGCCTTTTTTGCTGTTGAATACGGTCATATCCCTACTTTTTGACACAAAATTTAAGTTTTCATCGTTATTCACCAATAAACCTTACACATGAGACACCGATTGATTCGTCTTAAAGTTGTCTAATTATTTTATATTTTAAAATTCTTTAATAAAATTTGTATTTTATTAGATATTTAACTTTGTAAACTATGAACTGCCACCATCTTGAAACGGAAAATTGTACTAAAACAAAATTGTTATGGAATTTGTTTACTGCCTACAGTAACACTCGTACCAGTTTGTATGATTCTATCTTAAACCGTTTCAAAGAGATTAAGAGTTTGTAAAAAATACATACAGACCGTCAGATTAAAAACGGGACGAGATAGGACACATGTTATACTACATGACTTGTTTGTTTTGACCTGCTGAATATCATGGTACAAATGGTTGCATGACACCCTGTCAAAAGCCCTGCTGACATCCGACTATTTACTTCACAATAGGTTTGTTGCTAGGGGGAAATCTTGGAATGAAAATAATTGCGTCCATGGACCGATTGTTATGCGTAATGTATTAACTATGAGAGTTGAGGTATAGATTCATCTAATGTTTTATACGTTAAATTTGTTTTTAGGACTCCAGCAACAGGCTTGCAAAGCTTCAATATAAATCTTATGAAAGAATATAAATCCATTGTGTTGTTTAGAGTGTCTCATAAAATATGAAATAGGTGTAAATGTTCGAATTTTACACATAAAATTGAATAAAACATACAGGGTTCCAATGTCTTAATACCGCATAAATCCGTGTACCAAGTTTCATAAAATATATTCACAAATAACTGATAAATAAAATTTTAATTATAAACTACTAAATTTTAATAAAAATCGTTTGAGCCTTTTTTGAGGGATTTGGGTTTTTACATATCTTTGCGATTTTTGGGGGATAATTAGTCTTAAAAATTCAATATAAGGATTTAAAAATATAAAAATAAAACTAGTGGATCCAAATTTTGTCAACTGAAGACCATATCTCTACTTTTAATCGCTAATTCTTCCACTATCCATCACTCAATCCATTAATATTAGACACTTTTTCAATTATCTCAAAATTATCTAATTGTTTTGTATCCTAATATTTTTGGATTTTTATGATTTTTTAGATGTTTAATATTAAAAATTTCAATGACAATGAAGAAAATATAATTGTATATTAACCGTTTCTGAGAAATATTGAGGTTTCTGTGAAAAACACATACATACTCACAAACAGAAAACCGATCGAGATAAGGTAAGCACAGAACTTAAACCACAAAAGAACCTAGGTAACCTAACCTAGCAAAGTTTTTCATACACATTAATTTAAAACATTGATTGAGGAGCGTTTACTGAAAACCTTTTCATTTAAGAAAAAAATAATCTCAATATGTATCTTCAAACAGCTAATTTTGAAATACATTTAATTAAATTGGAAAGCTAGACAACTGCAGATTAATAAAAGTAACATATATATATGCCTACATATAATAAATACACGTACTTGTAGGCTAAACTTTTTAGAATTTCTTAATGTATTTTCCATTTTCTAGCTCTTCGCTTAGAACAACAAGTCATTTTATATGTTTTAAACATGAACGGGGACATGAACAGTCTAAATAATCAATTGTCATACATAAACATGTTGTTCTCTCGGGCTGGCGTGATGGGTAAACACAGTCCCTAGGCAACGTTCCTTCAGTTTCGTTGTAATGCCATAGCACGTTTGACTGTTATCACTTGTAGGTGTAAAGGTGTGTGGTCAATGGTTTTACTGTTCAGGCTTTTGTAATGATAATCATACTTTGTTTATAGTTAGCGATATAATGTCTTATACGTATAATGAGACTTTTAGGTAACCGGAAGTGTTCACTTAGCTATAGTAGATTTCATCTCACTTTGAAGCTTTGACCGCCAGTGGTTGCTGAGCTATAGTGGATTTCATCTCACTTTGTGGCTCTGACCGGCGGTATTCGCTGAGCTATAATAGATTTCATCTCATTTTGAGGCTTTGACCACCAGTGGTTGCTGAGCTATAGTGGATTTCATCTCACTTTGTGGCTCTGTCCGGCGGTATTCGCTGAGCTATAATAGATTTCATCTCATTTTGAGGCTTTGACCACCAGTGGTTGCTGAGCTATAGTGGATTTCATCTCACTTTGTGGCTCTGACCAAATCAGAATAGATCCAACCACGACCCGTTAAAAAGCAAATAGTAAAAAAGACTTTGAAATTCAACAACAATAGAGGCGAACACAACTCAAGAGTTTCACCAAGGAACGTAAACCAAACTATATTAAAATTGCCCACAAAAAATGAATCACTTGGAAAAAGGGTTTAAGTGAATTTAGATTCGTGGATATAATCATGTAAAATTATAATAAAATATGGCAAGTTTACATTATAATCAGCTCGCTAGCAAAATAAAATAACTCCATAAGATCAACGCTAGCAAAATAAAATAACTCCATAAGATCAACATTAGACTTAGACATGAGAAAGTCCATTGGGCAGAGCCAAGGGCGGATCTAGGATCTTTTGTCGGGTGGGGGGGCGGGCAAGTTTAATTTGTACCCCAACCCAAATAGTATCTAAGCAGAACCTACGAAAACTAATTGTCCTGCATACAGTTCTGGTCGCGTTCCTATTAAAAGCAACTGCACAAGCCCGAACACTCACCCGCCAAAACTGCGTTTTAACGTGATATTAGTATCATAATTATTGCAAAAGAATATTAGTAGACAATCGTTAAAAAAATAACATGAGGGATATTAAAATATGCTCAGTGTTTGACTATGCATATCCACTTGTAGTTTGGGAAAAGGTCCTGAAATTTAAAGTAAACTAATTTGACATTTTCAATTTTTAAAAGGCAAGTTAAAATTCAACTATCGAAATCTGCCTACCACCTTAGCTTGTGCCTTTCATTATGCCTTATTGTTTCCTAATGTTGGGAAGGAACATAACATTCAAAATGAATTGCTACCCACGAATTTAAAAAAAAATAGTAACAGTCCAAAAAGCAGAACGACTTTTTTGACAAAGAATACCGTACTGATTATACAGAAGTATCAGATATTACAATGAATGCTATATCCATAAAATTGTATATAATAAACAGTGGTGTAGTGGTAAATTTTCCAGTGTGGGAACGCTCAATATATTTGTCAAATTCCCTGCAAATGAGGATATGATTTCCCTGACTGCGTACGATAGCAATAGCTACGAGCGTATTAGGCTGTGTATTTTATGCTCACTGAATTTACTGAGGCTTCAAGAAACTTTTTAATAATTTGGATGATTTTGGGAAAAGAAAAATAAAAAATAGTATTTTTTTACATTTAACAAACTAACTTTATTATTTTACATTTAAACTTAGAAAAAGTTATTTAACTAATTTTATGTACGTTAACCCCCTAAATAGCAATAGCAACATACATAACCAAATTTTTTAAATGACAGGTCCGGATGTTTGGGCCATTCAACTTTATGAACATTAGGGCTGCCACATGTTCGATGGTCAGCCTCGTTCTAGTTGGCGATATGATTATATTCATGTGACTAAAACCCCGTTCGCACTCTGATGAACTGCAAGGAATGAGCTTGGAGCAATTCAACAGTGGGTTTAAATCCTTTGGAATGACGGTGCTGTTTTCTAAATAATCTCTGAAGCTGTTTTTGATTGGGTTCAAATTCAATTTAAATCTTGCACAGAGCTTCTCGATTTCTTCTTCCCCGAATCGAACAGACTTGTCTTGAGGCCAGCTTTTACTTTCTAGTACTTTTAGTTCTGATAGGAGTGATGTCTAACTTTCCCTGATCGTCAGTCCGTGTAGAAGATTCGTTGCTGCTCCTAGTCGTGAAAAGCCTTTTATTAAGGTTGTTAATGACACTTGATAGCAACTGCTGGTCATTAATAGCAATTATTTTGCTATTACTTGTTAGGGGGACACCACAAAAGTTGCCTTCGACTTTAGTTCTTTTAGCCTCAAGGCTTTTAGTGCCGGGTTTCTCTTTAAGGCCCTCGAAAAAAGCATTCGAACTTCTTAAGATTTTGTCAGCATACACTATAGTAACTTGTCTATTTTGAAGGCATTCAGAAACCATAGACAACTCGGCCAATATGTCGTACATGATCGCCAAATCTTTGTTACAAATGTTTGTTAAGTATTGCATTTTATTATGGACATAAAATATATTTTTATAATATTTAGTTATTATTTAATTTTCCCTGAACCGGAGCACTGGGATTTTCCCGGGTTTTTGAAAACCAGCGTGGGAACGCCGTTCCCACGCGTTCCCGCACCACTACACCACTGATAATAAACATAATCAGTTTACATTGTGATTTCTACCTACTGCTACAAGTTACATTATCAACAGTTTTGGCAGTGTCATTAACCACTGCCTGGCGATGGCCGACTAAACTGGTTCACGGAACTAGTGTTGTTCGACCACTATTTGAAAACTACCCTCGACTTCCGGCAAAATTACACTTTTTTGCCGTAAATTACCCTCGAAAATATTTTTGTCTGGTAAGCGCATTATCGGTATTTGTAAAATATTCTTTAAATCAGAAAGTAAAATGAAATACCCCCGTAGCAGCAAACCTGCATACTCAGCGAATGTCCAATGCATATTAATTGATATTAATACCACACAAAGCCACATACCAACTTTCATCAATATACATTCATAAATAAACGATTTATGACATTTTAATTATTCCCCATAAGAATAACATGGCGGATGAGTATGCAGGTTTGCTGAAATAAGGAACACTAAAAATGGGTTTTTATACAAATATCAATATAACTCAACTAGGTAAAGCCACATACCAAGTTCTATTAATTTATCTTCATAATTAAAGGAGATAACACGTTACTTATTCTCCATAAGAATAACATGGGCTGAGTATGCAGGTTTGCTGCTACGGGAACTATCGGCCAAAAAATGAGTTTTTGTGCAAATATCAATAGACCACAGTGAAATGAAGCAATATACCAAGTTTGGTCAGGATAAGTTGATAAATAAGCGAGATATCGAATTTTTCTTATCCTCCATAAGAATAACATTGGACAACGTACTGTGTTTAGCACTTTCAATATCTCAGTAACAAACTGACGTAGAGCAATGATTAAAACACCAAATTGTGCGTCTTTTTAAGCTAATTCCAATGGAAAAAATAAAATTTGAATATTTCAAAAATTATATGTAAAAAACTCAAAAAAACCCATTTTTGGGGTACAAAACCCCCCCAAAATACCCCTTCGGATAGATCGATCTGTCTGGTTTTCGAACTTAAAGTCATAAATGCTGCTTTACACGTTTGTACCAAATTTTATCAAAATCGGACCTTTTTTACGAGAGTTATCGCACCCACGGACACACATATATATATATATATATATATACAGTTTCGAACGAATGGTGTTTTTGGGGTCTGGGGACCTCAAAACGAAAAGTTATCATGGTCCCAGGCCTAGGTCTTACCATGCCGACGACGGTAATATCTTCTTCCCTATAGGGGAAATTCGCTAAAATTATGTACGCACATTAAAATGACTTAATACGTTGACACATCAAAAATAAAAATATTAGGACATAAATATTATCTAATTTACAATAGTCCTAACCATGCAATTATTTTGTTACAATTTTTAACGCTAATGGCAATTTTTACGTATTGATAGGAAACGGGCCGAACACTGATCTTATTGCTATCTAAGATCAACCCTTTGTAGCTGAATGGCAAATGACAACTGGTTTCCAGTGTATCCTTTACACAATTTTCAGATTTTGGTAGGATTATCTGGCGAATTTCAGGTTATGAGGCGAGCACGATAACCACAATGTTACCCAGTCTATTTATAATGTTGTTAGGCTATAGAACATAGAACAATTTGTTTTTAGGCCCAATGTGTGTAGACCTTCTGTTGCTTTATTTATTAAATAGTTAATAATATTAAATATATATACTTAAGTCCTAAAAGAAGAATGGCAAATAAGTTATATAACAAGCAATTAAAATGTAATAAACCCTTGTACGAAATTACCATTTTTTACCCTCGGAAATAAATTACCCTCAAAAATACCCTCGACAGGTAAAGTACCCTCGAAAAGGGTAATTACCCTCGAATTCCCAACGCTGCTTGGAACTTGGATTCCCGTGCCTCTCGGTTCTCTCACCCCTTTCTCTCTCCTTTCCTCCCCGTCTGTGAGTCTCCTCCTCCGTAGCCGGTGAGCACTTTTTCGCCTACAAAATTTAGAGGTTGTTTGGTCGATATCGAACAGACGATACCGCAACGTTTCATCAACCGATTGTTCGTTCATTCTACTGGATGATTTGAGATTGCCGACTGCCGAGAAGTTAAACTTGGAAATGGAAACCACTGTGGAAGTTCTAAACTGACTCGACTAGGGCCTGTTGAAGTATAAGTTTGGCCATTAGACGATTTGAAATTGAAATACCTTACATCCACTTAATATGGCAAAAGATATACCCAATTTAAATAAACTTTGTAATGCTAAGTTAATTAAGTAATGTATACAAGGTCTTAAACAGATAAGATGCCTTTAAATTTACAAAATGGTTGCAATCATAAATACAAAGACCCCGAGGTAGGGTTAAGATAATTAATCGGTGTCTCTAAATTACTTGTGATAAGAGAAAAATTGTTCATAAATTAAACTAGTATGAAATAAAACCCATCCCTTGCCCAAGTAATAGGCTTAATTATAGCTAAGGACTTGAAAGGCTCAGTTATTATGAGTTATATTAACTTTCCATATCCATAATTTAAAATACCTATAAACTCTTAAACTCCTATAAAATCTTCGAACGTTTCAGCTTCATAAAATTTACTAGCGCTACTCATTTTGTATTCCAACAACCACCATTTTCCTTCCAACTTCGAAAACTTCTATCTACTATCGTAGTCAACATTCAATCGATAAAACAACCGGTTGGTAAAATTTTTCGATATCGACCAAACAACCTCTAAATTTTGTAGGCGTAAAAGTGCTCACCGGTTCTCTCACCCCTATCTCTCCCCTTTCCTCCCCATCTGTGAGTCTCCTCCTCCGTAGCCATGGCATGTTGCCCTTGCGTAGAGGTATCATACAACTAGCAAACCAATCAACCCTCACTAATGATAAGCTCCACGGCATGTCCCCCTACAACCACTCGAATATCACCATCCACTCTGGTCGATTCCCCCATGGCATGTTGCCCTTGCGTAGAGGTATCATACAACTAGCAAACCAATCAACCCTCACTAATGATAAGCTCCACGGCATGTCCCCCTACAACCACTCGAATATCACCATCCACTCTGGTCGATTCCCCCATGGCATGTTGCCCTTGCGTAGAGGTATCATACAACTAGCAAACCAATCAACCCTCACTAATGATAAGCTCCACGGCATGTCCCCCTACAACCACTCGAATATCACCATCCACTCTGGTCGATTCCCCCATGGCATGTTGCCCTTGCGTAGAGGTATCATACAACTAGCAAACCAATCAACCCTCACTAATGATAAGCTCCACGGCATGTCCCCCTACAACCACTCGAATATCACCATCCACTCTGGTCGATTCCCCCATGGCATATTGCCCTTGCGTAGAGGTATCATACAACTAGCAAACCAATCAACCCTCACTAATGATAAGCTCCACGGCATGTTCCCCTACAACCACTCGAATATCACCATCCACTCTGGTCGATTCCCCCATGGCATGTTGCCCTTGCGTAGAGGTATCATACAACTAGCAAACCAATCAACCCTCACTAATGATAAGCTCCACGGCATGTCCCCCTACAACCACTCGAATATCACCATCCACTCTGGTCGATTCCCCCATGGCATGTTGCCCTTGCGTAGAGGTATCATACAACTAGCAAACCAATCAACCCTCACTAATGATAAGCTCCACGGCATGTCCCCCTACAACCACTCGAATATCACCATCCACTCTGGTCGATTCCCCCATGGCATGTTGCCCTTGCGTAGAGGTATCATACAACTAGCAAACCAATCAACCCTCACTAATGATAAGCTCCACGGCATGTCCCCCTACAACCACTCGAATATCACCATCCACTCTGGTCGATTCCCCCATGGCATGTTGCCCTTGCGTAGAGGTATCATACAACTAGCAAACCAATCAACCCTCACTAATGATAAGCTCCACGGCATGTCCCCCTACAACCACTCGAATATCACCATCCACTCTGGTCGATTCCCCCATGGCATGTTGCCCTTGCGTAGAGGTATCATACAACTAGCAAACCAATCAACCCTCACTAATGATAAGCTCCACGGCATGTCCCCCTACAACCACTCGAATATCACCATCCACTCTGGTCGATTCCCCCATGGCATGTTGCCCTTGCGTAGAGGTATCATACAACTAGCAAACCAATCAACCCTCACTAATGATAAGCTCCACGGCATGTCCCCCTACAACCACTCGAATATCACCATCCACTCTGGTCGATTCCCCCATGGCATGTTGCCCTTGCGTAGAGGTATCATACAACTAGCAAACCAATCAACCCTCACTAATGATAAGCTCCACGGCATGTCCCCCTACAACCTTTCGAATATCACCATCCACTCTGGTCGATTACCCCACCGTTTTGAGTTACGGGTAAAAATCCAAACTGCCCCGGATTTCACTTTTTATCTTTTGAAAATATAATGAGTGTAAGGGTTATCTATGTACAGCTAAATCTGAAGCTTGCATTTTAATATTTAACCCTGGATTGGATACCTTGTATTGTGTAAATTGACAAATAATTATGAATGTTTGACACATTTTATAATTTTCGGTGGGAAAACGTAAAATATTCAATTATAAAAAATACATTAGAAATTCGTAAAAAAATTGTATAGTTAATTATCAATTATGTTGATTAGTTGTAGATATGTATGTATGTAGATATGGGGTTGTAGAAAATGCCATAAGCTTCAAGAATATTACGTCTGTTGTGGTAATTTTTCTTCCATTTATCATACTAATATTATAAATATGAAAGTATGGATGTTTGTGCGTAAGTTTGTGCGTAACTCTGAAGTTCCATCACGTGAAAACTACTGGACCGATTGAGCTGAAATTTTGCAGGAATAAAGCCAATATACCATGGGCCTATTTTTATTTTGAAACTCCAATAGGGTTTTGCCCCACGGGGGTTCAAAGTTCCCATGTATTCCGGTTTTAGCTGATGAAAATACAAACAGCTGACCTTGATTCGTAGTAGTTCCACCACAGGCTAACCACAGAATGCAGCACACAAAACTATTATAGTTTTTATAAATAACTAGCAGTTACCCGGCGCGCGTTGCTGCGCCCAAAACTTTGAATTTTTTTAATTACAGCTGTTAATTAATTACAGCTGTTAATTTTGTAAACACTAAATTTCTAAAACCTGACACTGCACCCTTGTATGCCCTCTGGGTCGGAGCCCTTTGGACAGATTTGCACCAAACTTCACAAAAACCATCCTTGAATAATGCTTAATAATGCCTGAAAGTTTCATGACAATCTGTCGAGCGGTTTCGGAGTCCATAGGCTATATACATATATACATACATACTTCCTCTTTTATAGATATAGATTCGTGGGGGGAAGCCTGGGGTAACAGCTAGTATTTATTAAATAAAAATAAATAAAAAACAATGTCCATATTTGCAATCTTTGGCAATTTATGATTAGTGAACGAAGTTCCACAGGTCGGATTTTAATAAAAATTGATTAAATTGGTATAAACTCATATAACACTAAATAGAGTTGTATGATTTGAAGGCATATGCACACTATGGAACACTTATGAAGGCATATGCACACTATGGAACACTTATGAAGGCTTATGCACACTATGGAACACTTATGAAGGCTGAATTATCGAAAAGTTAGCAATAAGCTAACTATAGGCTACTTACAAATTAACTCACTTTTTTAAATAGTAATTTCTTAGATGCTGTATATGTATATACACAGGATTTTAACTGCTGCATGGTAATTTTATGTATACACACGGTTCGCACTTAACAAAACCAATGCATATTTAACTAACATAACAATTGTAATCGATCTTTATACAGATAGGCTTTCAACCGTTTGAACAAACCTAACCAAGTTAGTCAGCAGGTCAAAACAAACAAACAAGTTCGCACGCAGCACGCTGACGTGAGGGAAGTGAATTTCCACATACAAAACTTGTAAAACTCAAACCCAGTGTAAAACATACATTTATGCAAATTTTATTGAAATCTGAAAACATTAATTTGTTGGCTGTTCTGATGCTCCTGGTTTAATAACTCGGTAAATATTTATGCTAGAATGACGAGAGAGGGCTCTTGCCTCACTAATTCCTATCTTTTACATTCATTCATTATACGTCCGGGGCTTTTCTGACCCTTTTTTGGGCCCAAAAACTCAAAATTTGAAATAATAATCCCCAAAAAATGGGTTTAGAGATTCCCGATTGTTTTTCCCAACGAACTTGTCAAACTGATTATAGAAAGGAACGTCCCTACCAAATTTGAAGTGAATCGGACAAAAAATACGACCGCTAGAGTGCATACATACATATATATATAATGTATATATATATATCATTTTGAACGACCCCCTAAAACGTGTTCAGGGGGTCACGTTAGGAACTTCTATGGTGGTCCCGGCTTAAGTTTCACCGTGCGGGTCAAGCTAATAGTTCACTTTCCATAGGAAATTCACTAGTAATAAGAATGTTGACAAAGTTAAACGTTTCCAGTTTTGCTATGATCCACAGAACTTTATTGAATATGGTGCGTTGGGATAGTTACTTTGTTGTTATGTGTGATGTGCTAGAGTGCATACACACACACACACACACACATATATATATATAAAACGTGTTCAGGGGGTCACGTTAGGAACTCTATGGTGGTCTCGGGCTTAAGTTTCACCGTGCGGGTCATGCTAATAGTTCACTTTCCGTAGGGAATTCACTAATAATGTTATATAACATGTGTTCTATCTCATCCCGTTTCATTTCTGTCGTTCTGTTTGTAATTTTTACAAAAACCTTAATATCTTTGAAACGGTTTAAAAAATCAACAAAGGTTGTATGAGTGTTCTTGTAAGCAGTTGACGAATTCCATAACAATTTTGTTTTGGACTTATATTTGGGCATCACCCACCTTCAGGTTTATGTGGCGTTCCCCAGCGCAGGCTGATGGAAGTCCTCTTGCCAGATTTGTAAAACAAGACAACACAAACATACACAAATAAAACAAAAAACAACGCCACATTAAGTCCCGACCGTTTCGAGACACTAAAAAACGTTTCCCGTTGTCAAGGGAAGGGGGGAGGGTGAAGGGAAGGGGGGGAGGGTGAAGGGGAGGGGGGATGTAATTAAAAGATAAATAATTAATATGTCTTTTAAAGAAACAATTTTCTTTTCATACAACTTTCCGTTTCCAGATGGCGGCAGTTCAAAATTTTTAAAGTTAAATATGAGTATCGAATAAACTAAAAATGTTATTAAAAATGTAAAGTAACAAAATATTTATACAATTTTAAGACAAATAAAACGGTGTGTCTTATTTAAAGATTAATTTATGGATGACGGTGAAAACTCAAATTTGGTGTTCAAAAGTTGGCCTTTTTTGCCGCTGAATACATACGGTCATCTCCCTAATTCTGAACACTAAATTTTAGTTTTCTCCGTTTTCCATCAATCAATCTTTACATATGACACACCGTTTTATTTTCCTTGAAATTGTATAAATATTTTGTTACTTTACATTTATTAATACAATTTGTGCTTTAATAAATATTAAACTTTTAGCGAATTTCCCCTATAAGGAAGAAGCTATTACCGTAGTCGGCATGGTAAGACCTAGGCCCGGGACCATGATAACTTTTCGTTTTGAGGTCCCCAGACCCTAAAAACACCATTCGTTTGAAACTGTATATATATATATATATATATATATATATATACACAGTTATATATATATACATATATATATATATATGTGTGGTGTGTGTGTGTGTGTGTGTGTGTGTGTGTGTGTGTGTGTGTGTGTGTGTGTGTGTGTGTGTGTCCGTGGGTGCGATAACTCTCGTAAAAAAGGTCCGATTTTGATGAAATTTGGTACAAACGTGTAAAGCAGCATTTATGACTTTAAGTTCGAAAACCAGACAGATCGACCTATCCGAAGGGGTATTTTTGGGGGGTTTTGTACCCCAAAAATGGGTTTTTTGAGTTTCTTACACAGAATTTTTGAAAAAGTGAAATTTTATTTTTTTCCATAGGAATCAACTTAAAAATACGCACAATTTGGTGTTTTAATCATTGCTCTACGTCAATTGGTTACTGAGATATTGAGAGTGCTAAACACAGTACGTTGTCCAATGCTATTCTTATGGAGGATAAGTAAAATTGTATATCTCGCTTATTTATCAACTTATCCTGACGAAACTTGGTATATTGCTTCATTTCATTATGGTCTTATATCATTGATATTTGCACAAAAACCCATTTTTTGGCCGATAGTTCCCGTAGTAGCAAACCTGCATACTCAGCCCCATGTTATTCTTATGGAGAATAAGTAAGTGTTATCTCCTTTAATTATGAACATAAATTAAAAGAACTTGGTATGTGACTTTACCTAGTTGAGTTATATTGATAATTGTATAAAAGCTCATTTTTAGTGTTCCTTATCTCAGCAAACCTGCATACTCAGCCGTCATGTTATTCTTATGGAGAATAATTAAAATGTCATAAATCGTTTATTTATGAATGTATATTGATGAAACTTGGTATGTGGCTTTATGTGGTATTAAGATAATATTATATGCATTGGAAATTTGCTGAGTATGCAGGTTTGCTGCTACGGGGGTATTTTAAACTTTTAGCTGCCGCCATCATGAGTCGGAAAGTTGAATAAAGACCAAATTTTTATGGGAGTGGTCAACTGTCTACAGTTACCCCCATATTAATTTTCATGATTTTATCTTAAATAGTTTCAAAGATTTTAAAGGTTTTTATTAAAAATACGTACAAGCCGACATACAGAGAACGGGACGAGATAGGAGACACGTTTACTACATTATTTGTTTGAATTGATCTGTTGAATAACTTAGTTAAGTTCATAGGCGTAATTCGGGGGTGGCAATAGGGAGCAGTTGCTCCGTTGCTCCCCCCCCCCCCCAATAATTTGGAGAAATTATTATTTTAATATATGAAAAGTCACAATTAATACGATCATGACCATGTTTGCACCTCCAATCAAAATACATATATTACGCTTATGGTTAAGTTAGTTCACATGGTGGAAGGCACTCTTGAGTATCATTTTTCACGGGTGTTTTCTATCGGTATGCCATAGGCCTACCCCCCTTAATACCATAAACCCGTAGTCGAGCCATCAATATGGAGATTCCTTTCACCGCTAAATGCGAAAAACAAACAAACAATTATAAAAATAGTTTTTGTAGCTTAGGGCAATTCTGACTTATTTATTTGTCAACGTAATGGTTGAACCAACTTATAGCGATACGTTCAACTCAAAATGTGTGTTTCAATGCACAAGCTGCCCATGGGCAGTAATTATAGCTAACAAAATTACAGATTTACAAATATGCAGGGGGATAAAAAATATAAATAAGCTCACCAAAGTTATACTCTGAGTTCAAAGTTATTCAGCAATATTATAGTCAAAACTTTAGGTTAATCCATATAATTTTGTAGGTAGTTTTTAACTTCCAAATACAATCTAAATTAAAATATACGATTTCATTATAAGATGAAATTTCCTCCTTCACTACTTCAAATCTCGAGACTACTATTTCCAGTGCTTACAACTTATGCCTAAATAGGCACTGACCTCCGTCAATAGTCCAATGAAGATATTTCCTACACCAAGACTCAAGTCTTGAACCCTCTTCCCGCGCCGGGACCGTCCGCAACACACTAAGATAGGCCTATTTTAATTAACTGTTTTCCGTCCTTCTTCTCTGTGATGTGTTTTTGTTTTTTATTTGAACACATACGCGCTTTGGCAGTGTTTAAATTACAATAAAACATGTCAGTATAGTGTAGGAACTATCTTTGAACTATTGACCTGTTTAGTCTTGAATATTTTTGCCCACTAGAATGGAATTTAAAATCTTAAAAATTATTTGAATTCCAAATTGTTACCAGTTGCTTAAAATGTTCTGTTAGTAATTGAACCCTTTACCTTCAGCTGGACATAGGCGTGATTTCCGAGTGCCGGATCGTTCAGGCACGGGGGAGGAAGTTCACGGGTCTTCACAGTCCAGAAGCGATCCGAAGGGTTCTTCAGGAACCTCCTGACCAGCCCGAGGACGATCCGCAGCCCGAGGACGACGGAGAGCGAATACCCGATAGCAAAGGAGAGGCAGAACTCGAACATGGACAGTAAATCTGTGCGGGCCATAGTGCCTATAGTAGACGCCGCGCCGCCACCGACTGAAGATGTCAGTGGGCCACTGAGGTAAATAATATCCCGCGGGCACGTTATAAATCCCTTTTTATCCCTTGCCATCGTATGAAAACCCCTCGCTGTACCTAACCCTCGAACTGTCTCCGTGAAATACTCAAGCCCCTCCAGTGGTCGAAAAAATCGTTTAATTAATTTTAAGGGCAACCGTCTGAACATTTAAAAACGATTGATTTTGTATTACTTTTTAGTAAAATGTTCTGCTCTCAATAGAGGGTTGAATATACTTTTATCTAACTATTTTTATTCGATTTGGTACAAAGTGTATAACATTATTTATCTTTATATATTATTTTTCAAGGTTGTTTTTTCGGTAGGTCATATCTCCCTTGACACTTCGTCAAAACCTATATTGGAATCATCATTTTGAAGATTACCTTCACCGAATGTATAATGCGCCCTGCAAGAAGAGAACAATTCAAAACCATAGAAAATATAATTTAATGGGTGAATCTTACTTACTTGTTAGTGAATTTCCTATGGAAAGTGAACTATTAGCATGACCCGCACGGTGAAACTTAAGCCCGGGACCACCATAGAAGTTCCTAACGTGACCCCCTGAACACGTTTTGGGGGGTCGTTCAAAATTTTATATATATATATATATATATAGACATATATATATATATATGTGTATGCACTCTAGCGGTCACATTTTTTGTCCGATTTACTTCAAATTTGGTAGGGACGTTCCTTTCTATAATCTGTTGGACAAGTTCGTTGGGCAAAACAATCGGAAAACTCTAAACCCATTTTTTGGAGATTAATCTTTCAAATTTCGAGTTTTTGGGCCCAAAAAGGGTCAGAAAAGCCCCTGATGTAAAATAAATGGATGTAAAAAGATGGGAATTAGAGAGGCGAAAGTTTTAAGCCCTCTCTCGTCATTCTAGCATAAATATTTACCGAGTTATTAAAGAAAATGTGTTTCGACTAAACACAGTACGTTGTCTTATGGGGGTTTTACACTAGAAAAGCATGCTACTCCTTTGTTAGAATACTTTTATCATCCCCAGCAACCGCACGCCTACTTTCAAGCCTGACTGGACGTTCTCCTAACATTATAATGCGCAAAATTGTATTCCCAGCATTGCAGGTAAATGAAACCAGGAGCATCAGAACAGCCAAAAAATCAATGTTTTCAGATTTCAATAAAAATTGGAATAGAAGTATGTTTTTACACTAATTTTAAGTTTTAAAAGTTTTTATGTGGAAATTCACTTCCCTCACGTCAGCGTGCTGCGTGCGAACTCGTTAACGGTTCAGGTGGTTCAATGCACAAATTGCGCATGGGCAATGCTATATTTAAAACGCATACAGATGGACTAGAATTGCCCATGCGCAATTTGTGCATTGAACCTGAGTTGACAACAAATAAGTGAGATTCACCCTTACATGTTTATGTTCATATCCTCACCTGACTAAAATAAAATTGTCTGCCAAAGGTAAAAATTGAAGCCAATGGGACGAAGCTATGAGGGAAATTCTAGCACTTACAAAATGTTGACATATTGCAAGAACCTTATTGCAATATGTTTTAGTATGCAGTATGATGGGGCTTTCTCCCGATAATACATGAATTTGGTACGGTGCATTTCCCATTAAGCCATTACACATGAATTCAAAACATTTCATTTTACGTTTTAGCGAATTTCCCCTATAGGGAAGAAGCTATTACCGTAGTCGGCATGGAAAGACCTAGGCCCGGGACCATGATAACTTTTCGTATTGAGGTCCCCAGACCCCAAAAACACCATTCGTCTGAACCTGTATATATATATGTGTGTATATGTGTATATATATATGTCCGTGGGTGCGATAACTCTCGTAAAAAAGGTCCAATTGTTACAGAGATATTTAAAGAGCTAATGACAGTACGTTGTCCAAAGCTATTCTTATGGAGGATAAGAAAAAATTTATAACTCGCTTATTTATGAACGTATACTAACGAAACTTGGTATACGGCTTCATCTGGTTGTGGTCTGTGGTCTATTGCTATTTGCACAAAAAAGCAATCTTTACCGATAATTCCCGTAGGAGCAAACCTGTGTACTCAACTCCCATGTTATTCTTTTGGAAGTAAATTATAATGTCACTCTTAATTATGAACATAAATTAATAAAACTTGGTATGTGGCTTCACCTTGTTGAGTTGTATTGATATTTGCATAAAAACCCATTTTTTGTGTTTTTTGTTGCAGCAAACCTGCGTACTTATCCCCTATGTTATTCTTATGGAGAATAATCAAAATTGTATATATCGCTTATTTATGAATGCATATTGATGAAACTTTGCATGTGGCTTCACCTAGTTGAGTAATACATTGATATTTGCATTAAAACCCATATTTGTTGTTCCTTGTTGCAGCAAACCTGCGTACTCATCCCCAATGTTATTCTTATGGGGAATAATTCAAATTGTATAAATCGCTTATTTGTGAATATATTTTTATGAAACTTGGTAAGCGGCTTTATGTGGTATTAAGACATATATTATGCATTGGAAATTCGCTGAGTACGCAGATTTGCTGTGACGGGGGTATTTAATGTGTTTCGCCCTCCATGAATCTTCCCGATGAAATTGCGTCATTATGGTTAATTTTATTTAAGTCGTTAATCAACTGAAAAGGGGGCTCAAGTCATCGACTTTTACCTGATCCCCAATAAGGCCAATGTTACCCTTCAAAGACGACCCTCCTCAACGGACTAACCAAAATCGTTGATTTATGTTTCATTGTCAAGAGGAAAAAATACCTAGCAAATGAATTGATCATAATTGTGATATCACATACAAAATCGTAAATATTGATTATTTTGGGATTTTACTGAACGATTATGATTTTTGATATCACAATTTTGCCCAATGAAATAGCTAGGTATAATTTGGTTGTTTAAAATGAGCCATAAATGAACGATATCAGATAATCCATTGAGGACGGACGGGCTTTGAAAGTGTTAAACCCCGCAACCATTACGTTAACTATACCTGTGCGGATTCAGGAATCCAAATTAAGTCAAACGCAAGACCATTAAGGTGTATCAATATTTTATTATTCCATGTTCCTGGATCATTTTAACATTTTCATATAAATGATTTCTCAGTTACAAATCATTACAATACCCAGTTAGAATCTACTACAATTTCGGAGGTTTGTTAGAATCAATTAGAATTAAGAGAATATAAAAACCCAAATATGCGTCAGCTCTTACTAGATATAGTACTAGATGACCACTTACAGAGGGTCAGCATCTCCTGAGAAGAGTGAGCGGGGTGATAGGTACTCAATAGCGGCGACTGTCTTACAGGAACTCTCAGCTATATCCGCCCCATCTGCCCTATATCCGCGCACCACCCACCGCGCATCCTCGTTTGAAGGCCAACTTTTGGCAGATTTTCCTGAGTAAGGTCATCCTGTCTCAGGCCGCATCCTCCAAAATCTTTCCACCATCCTGTCACGCGGCAGGAGGTGACTTTAGACAATCAAAATAAAAGTAACCAAAATTCCATGAAATGCCATTTGAAATGTCAAGGATCGAGGTTCTGAGTCAGAATATAATTTAGAAGATTTTAATGATTTTGGGTTAAACAACAAAAGTTAGCATTGGCTGATGGGGAAGCAGGTAGAAAAACGAAATGTTTCGTGACTCACTCTTAACAGGATCCAGAGGATTAAGAGGATCCAGAGGATTAATAGGATCCAGAGTATTAAGAAGATCCAGAGGATTAATAGGATCCAGAGGATTAAGAGAATCCAGAGGATTAAGAGGATCCAGAAGATTAAGAGGATCCAGAGGATTAAGAGGATCCAGAGGATTAAGAGGATCCAGAGGATTAAGAGGATCCAGATGATTAAGAGAATCCAGAGGATTAAGAGAATCCAGAGGATTAAGAGGAACCAGAAGATTAAGAGGATCCAGAGGATTAAGAGAATCAGTTTTAAATTTTTGGATATTTTGTATTTTATGTGTTTTTGTTAGGACATGTATTTCTGAATATTTGTGCGGAATTTTAGACAAGCCTAAACAGATTTTCACATTATATATATGTAACGGGGTTTTTATTATATAAATTGTGTTTTTGGCATTTTTGGTGTTTTTATGGTTTTTCAGGTACTTCGGATATATGGAAAAATTAATTTAAATACAAGTATAGTTACTTGACTAAAATTACATACACGTAATATAGGCTTACTGTACTAATTATCATGTACTGTAATATTAGAATAGAATATTACACAATTCTGCCAGGGCAAGGACACAGTGCGTCTCCGCGTTCCAAGTTGACTTTTGCCTTTTTCTCGGCACTAATTTTTGAATAACTTTTAAACTACTGAAGATGATTGAGTAAAATGTTTACCAGTTTATCTTTATAGAATAATCTTGATTCGTCGGCATCAAGATTTCTCTAAGGTAATCTTTCACATTATTATTTTTTTTAAGTTTAATTTTTAAACATTATTTCTGCTATAAAAACGTGTATAAATATTGTTCCAGATATGTAACTATAGTTTTAATGTCAGGAAAATTGTATTGCATCATGATGCACAAATTAAAAAAAAAGAATTATTAGAATATGTTGGTAAATAAAAATGTATTAATAGAAAACGAAATGTTGACAAAACTTAGAAAAAAATGTTAAAAACACAAATAAATATGGTAGGCCTAAACAAATTTAGAATTTTGAAACTTTTATTTATTTATAATTAGTTTAACCACCTTTTAATAAATATTGATGCTCAAAATAATGTGCTTCCAAAAAATTAATACCCCCGTCGCAGCAAACCTGCATACTCAGCGAATACACCCAATGCAGGAATGCAGCGAATGGAGATATAAATGTCTTAATACTACATAAAGCCACTTACCAAGTTTCATAAAAATACATTCACAAATAAGCGATATATACAATTTTAATCATTCTCTACGGGAGCCTTTGGCAAAATTTTTTTGAGCAAATATCAAAAGACCACCACGAGATGAAGCTGTATACCAAGTTTCGTTAGTATACGTACATAAATAAGCGAGATATAAAAATGTTCTTTTCCTCCATAAGAATAACATTAGACAACGTACTGTGTTTTGCACTAATATCTTGGTAACCAATTGACGTAGACGTAGAGGAATAATCAAAATACCAAATTGTGTGTTTTTAAGTTGAATCCAATGGTGAAAACTAAAATTTGACTATTTCAAAAATTATATGTAAAAAATTAAAAAAAAACACTTTTTGGGTTACAAAATACCCCCAAAATACCCCTTCGGATAGAGCGATCTGGCTGGTTTTCGAACTTAAAGTCATGAATGTTGCTTTACACGTTTATACCAAGTTTCATCTAAATCGGATGATTTTTACGAGAGTTATCTTGCTCACGGACACACACACACACACACACACACACACACACACACACACACACACACATATGTATATATATACAGTTTCGAACGAATGGTGTTTTTGAGGTCTGGGGACCTCAAAACGAAAAGTTATCATGGTCCTGGGCCTAGGTTTTACAATGCCGACTACGGTAATAGCTTCTTCCCTATAGGGGAAATTCGCTAAAAAAAGGTTATATGTGGTGTCGGATCCCCTTAAGAGGTAGTGTCACTAAAAATCGTTACAAGACGCCACTATCGTACTCCGCCACAGTTGTTTTTAACAACAATAAATAAACTTCCCAGAATACGTAATTTCACTTACAAATTCAAACAGCTAACAAAACACTTAAAACTCCCTTAGCATTCTGTTTTACCCTTACTTATCCCTCAATCCCTTTTGTATCCCTCGGAGGTTCGAAAATCCCCCAAGTTCTGGTGGTAGGCATGGCGGGACTCAAGGTCAATAGGTCTGATTTGGGACTTACTTTTCCTGATCGGCGACGAGTGATAACGGTATGTCAGGACGTGAAGAACCAGCACTTTGATAAGATGCAAACAAGATTACACTTGCAAACAATTCATTACACGCATACAGCGCATTACCGGCATACAACACCCATCTTAGAGTAAACAATTTACATTTACATTGTTTGCGGAATTAGGAGTTATTTTACTGAAGTGTTTGTTGATTTAGTATATATACAGGGTGTATATGAACTCCCTGAAAACAATTTGTGGGGAAACAATATGAGGTCGAGACACCCATAAATCACCTATAAACATGGGTCTAAATGCCAAATTTTCTGTCTGTCGTTTTTTTTTAATTTGTCAAAACTCGGCTTCTTTTTAAGATAGAAAGTTTAAATTCGGCTCCAATGTGCACCTTAAGACTAACCACAAGTGTCTAACATTTTATTAATGTAACTGCACCAGTTTCAAGATGGCGGCCATTCAAAATTTTAGAAGTCAAATTTCATGGGCAAAGTGAGTTTTATCAACAATAGTTTCCAGTAATAAAAAATGTAGAATAAAAAACTACACCTTGTTTGCAGTAATTGGATAAGAAATAACTGAG
Source organism: Allygus modestus (assembly GCA_963675035.1). Classification (NCBI taxonomy): domain Eukaryota; kingdom Metazoa; phylum Arthropoda; class Insecta; order Hemiptera; family Cicadellidae; genus Allygus; species Allygus modestus. Next base: position 12,400,271 of record OY776111.1, on the reverse strand, counting down.
AAGTCATTAGCCATTTACCTGGCTTTTTACAGCAAAATGTCAAATAGTAAAGGTATCAATTGTAAATAATACTATAAAAAAAGTGACTTTTATTTAAGTAAATTGCTAGTAATTAAGTTATTTCTTATCCGATTGTAGCAAACAAGGTGTCGTTTTGTTTTTTTTACAATTCCACAATTTCTATTACTGGAAACAATTGATGATAAAACTAACGGTAGCAAATAAATTTTACATCTAAAACTTTAAATGACCGCCATCTTGAAACTGGTGAAGTTACACCAATCTTGTGGCGAGTCTTAAGATGTACATTGGAGCCGAATTTAAACTGTCAATCTGAAATAGAAGCTGAGTTATATGACAACTTTAAAAATCACAAACAGACCGACAGGCAGAATACTAGGCATTTTAGACCAATTTTTATATTGTGTTTTATGACTGTCTCGACCTAAGAAACAAATACACAAAGTGTATCCAAGGAGTTTATATACGCCCTGTACTAAATACTAGCTGATTACCCGTGCTTCGCACAGAGTTCAAAAAAGAACAGTTGAAAAAATTCCTGCTTGCAACTACATCTGTTTCTGATGCATTAAACCTATCGCCCATAAAAATTACATTGTAACTTTAAGGGCCCCTGGGGCGGAGCCCTAAGGGATTACAAAGATAGGAATAGGCCTATATGAAACCCAGATAAATTATCCATCTACATGCAAATTTTTAGCTCGATTGGTTCAGTGGTTTTTTGTTAAAATGGAACATACAAGTCGACAGACAGGCAGGCACCACTTTTATAAATGAATAGAATACTAGGTAGCGTTCGCGGAAGCGCCCACAAAATTGAGCGGACAGTAATTATACATATCGACGTTTACTTTTATTCTGTCCCTAGATAGATATTCACATATGTTGTTTTCACATTAGGCTGGCATTTTCTACTAAGTTAAAGTGGAAGTTTATGTTTTCTCTTACAAATGTAAAGTAATATGTAAATTAATTAAAATGAATATAAATATTTTATTGCTTTAAATACAACACAGCCCAACATGAGAAGAGGGATAAACATTAGGAAATACTGTGATAGTGCGGAAACCTTACAAGAAATCATAAGTTGAATTACTTTTACCAAACAGTTGGATTACCTTCTCCAAACACAATTTCACGACTAATCCCTGCAATGGAAAGGTTCGCACTGACTGCCAGATAATATCGTTATGATAATTTTTTCAAACCCATATAATCAGAACGTTTGTGTTGCCAAACTGAACTATTGTTCATTTTCATCAAACGATCGCTCGGAAATCCAGGATTGAAGAGTAATCCACCGACTGTTCGTTCGGCCGTTTATAGCGGCTCACTGCTACATAGGTCAATCCAACGCTGAATTCATTAAAAATAACACACTTTAATAGAAAACATTGTAAGCTATTTGGTTGCGTAAATAAACAACAAACAAATAAACGAACAGCTGTTACAACATTTTAAAGTCTACAAAGTTACAACATCTGCAAAAATCTAAACAAATGTAAACAAATTTAAATGTCCTTAAGAATAACATGTAAATTTTGAGACCGTGTGGGGCGGAATCCTATGGGAATTTTGTAAAACTAAGTAGATGTTGGCACTCACCGGCTTGGTCACTAACACCATGCAACATTTTAAACCAATCGCTCAAACTTTCTAGGAGGCGTTTGGTCACAAAGAGTGCCATAAGAGTGGACTCATAAGAGTGGACGCATAGGAGTGGGCGCATAAGAGTGGACACATAAGAGTGGACACATAAAGAGTGGACACATAAGAGTGGACACATAAGAGTGGACACATAAGAGTGGACACATAAGAGTGGAGACATAAGAGTGGACACATAAAGAGTGGACACATAAGAGTGGACACATAAGAGTGGACACATAAGAGTGGACACATAAGAGTGGACACATAAGAGTGGACACATAAGAGCTCCGCTCAATTATTATATTTTTAATATGTATTTAACATTTTATTAAAGAATTAAACCATACACATTATAGTAATGAGTTATTTTAATAAATTTATATTTTTTTAAAGTAACTAATTGGTAAATGTGTCAAATACTCCTGCTACACACAAATAATACTAATAAACATTTTTTAGCAATCTTTCATGTCAAACACGCAACATTTCCCTTGTTCTCCTAACAACAATTTTCACAATTTAAAAGCTATTACAACAGTAAAACAAGAGTGAATGCTCTTTTAAAAATAAATGTTCATAACTTTAGAGCAAGGGCCTCTGCCATCTCTTTGGCACCACACTATAGAGTTTGCCCCAGCCCCCGAATCCTTAATATATTTCACATTGATACTGTCAAATGCTCGATCTTGAGGAAAAATTCAATATTTTCACTAATTTATATCTATAAATACAAAAAAATTATCATCGCCCAGGCCATACATCTACACATACAACCACGAAATTCGGCATGTTTTTACTCTTTTCATAACGTAGATAACGACAACGAAAGTATTTGAAGAAATTCCCGTAGGGCTCCGCCCCACGGGGAGTCAAATTTCCAATCCAGTGTTATTCTTATGGACATTCACTTTGGTTTGAGCTGATGAAAATTCAAACAGCTGATCATGCTTCATAGTATTTCCACGGATTAACCACAGAATGCAGCACAGACCATAGATTTTATTCCCGGGTACCCCATATTTGATGCCGGGTACGATGGCAGCTAGTGTAGATTAAAGTACATTTTAGAAACAATACAAATCAGAAATATCTAAGCTTTTCCTTATCCAAGAATAAAACTTGATCCTTCACACACAACTTGTCAAGATGCAGATTCAAGCTTTGTAATAATTAGGATTAAAATAAAACGAGTTCGCACGCAGCACGCTGACGTGAGGGAAGTGAATTTCCACATAAAAACTTGTAAAACTCTAAATAAGTGTAAAAACATACATTTGTCCAATTTTTATTAAAATCTGAAAACATTGATTTTTTGGCTGTTCTGATACTCCTGGTTTCATTTACTTGCAAAGCTGGGAATACAATTTTGCACATTATAAGGTTAGGAGAAGGTCCAGAAAGGCTTGAAAGTAGGCGTGAGGTTGCAGGGGGTGATAAAAGTACTCTAACGAAGGAATAACAGGCTTTTCTAGTGTAAAACCCCCATAAGACAACGTACTGTGTTTGTTCGATACACATTTTCTTTAATAACTTGGTAAATATTTATGCTAGAATGACGAGAGAGGGCTTAAAACTTTTGCCTCACTAATTCCCATCTTTTTACATGCATTGATTTTACATCTGGGGCTTTTATGACCCTTTTTGGGCCCAAAAACTCGAAATTTAAAAAATTAATCCCTAAAAAAAGGGTTTAGAGTTTTCCGATTGTTTTGCCCAACGAACTTGTCCAACTGATTACAGAAAGGAACGTCCCTACTAAATTTGAAGTAAATCAGACAAAAAATGTGACCGCTAGAGTGCAAACACATATATATAAAATTTTGAACGACCCCCCAAAACGTGTTCAGGGGGTCACGTTAGGAACTTCTATGGTGGTCCCGGGCTTAAGTTTCACCATGCTAATAGTTCACTTTCCAAAGGAAATTCACTAACAATATATTGCAGTTTAAAAAACTTCAACAATAACAATTATGTTTGAATATTGAAATTAAAGTTATCCGTACAGCTTGAATTGATAGTCAGGCGAGACTTTGGCCTTCTCAGTCCCCAAACCTGACTTAAACTGATAAATTATTTTCTTGATGAAGGACCTTATGTATAGCACACCGGTTTGTTGATAGTAAAATTGATTTAGCAGATTCAAAAAATTTATTTGATAGTTATTTTGATAAATGTGAAAAGCATTTTATGTTCAACATGAATACTTTTTGTTCCTCATATTATACTTTGGCGTGTTGAGCTTGTGTTTTGATTATTAAAATACGAGTACCTGGGGGACCGAGCTTTGCTCGGGTGAAGGCCAGTCAGTTTGTTTAGATGACTTTAATATTTCACCACTTCCCCCTACTGATAATCGGATTTGTACAACTCATTTGCCTCTTTTCTACATTTTTAAGGTCACTCCAGTTGTTATTTATAGCTCAATGTACCTTTGATTTATTTTACTGCTCTATATATGTAATCTTCACTCAAATCTTTTAATCTCTGCTCTCAGGAAACCACATGTTAATAATCATAAACAACATGAGTATTAGTTTGACAGTTGATTGATTGATTATAAACAGCTGTTACAATTCTTTTGTGTTGATTTTAAACTGCATAAGACCAATGTTAATTTTTTTAACTTTTCATTTTCATTTTTTTACATTATTAGTGAATTTCCTATGGAAAGTGAATTATTAGCATGACCTGCAAGGTGAAACTTAAGCCTGGGTCCACCATAGAAGTTCCTTACGTGATCCCCTGAACATGTTTTGGGGGGTCGTTCAAAATTATATATATATATATTTATGTATATATGTGTGTGTATGCACTCTAGAGGTCACTTTTTTGTCCGATTTACTTCAAATTTGGTAGGGACGTTCCTTTCTATAATCAGTTGGACGAATTCGTTGGGCAAAAAAGGGTCAGAAAAGCCCCGGACATAAAATTGATGCATGTATTAAGATGGGAATTAGTGAAGCGAAAGTTTTAAGCCCTCTCTCGTCATTCTAGCATAAATACTTACTGAGTTATTAAAGAAAATGTATATTGGGCTAAACACAGTAAGTTGTCTTAAGGGGTTTTTTTTATATTAGAAAAGCATGTTATTCATTTGTTGGTGTATTTGTATCATCCCCAGCAACCTCGTGCCTACTTTCAAGCCTGACTGGACCTTCCCCTAACCTTATAATGTGCAAAATTGTATTCCTAGCATTGCATGTAAATGAAACCAGGAGCATCAGAACATCCAAAAAATCAATATTTTCAGATTTCAATAAAATTGGAATAAATGTATGTTTTTACCCTGGTTTTGAGTTGTAGAAGTTTTGTAAGTGGAAATTCACTTCCCTCACGTCAGCGTGCTGCGTGCGTACTCGTTTGATTTTTCCTGGGGATAAGGCCTGTCTAGAACTTCCTTTTATCCCAGAAATCAATTATTTCCAACATTTGAAGGAAATCGTTGGTGCCGATATTGAGATCAGTATCACAAGCAAGCACGGACGCATGCACGCACGCAAACCTTACTCATATTCGAGTATAGGATAGGATATCACATGTTTGCCTTTAAAAATCTTATTGAGAAAAACTATTTTAAAGATTATGTTGAACATACAAAATGACTGAATATATTTGCCTGTTATTAACACAATTTTTGATTACTACTATTTAATCAAGATGCTGATGTGTTTCTGTTAACTATAATTAAAAGAAAAATTAAAAAATAAAGTTCTTTCAAAAACTATTATATGACAAAAGACAGGAATACATCTGCCCTTTAATGTTAAAAAAATAAAAAATTTACTTATTTGAGGAGTATCCAAGTAAATGAGTACTATGGATTTTTCATACTGCATAAGGAATAATTCGAGTTCTTGAGTACACCTGAGCACTGGATATTATCAAGTCAAAACTTTCTTCTTGGATGCATGAGTAGTCGTTTCATTCGAGTACTGAAAAAATAGTTCAAGTACAATGGGTGTGTTTGAGTATGCTCATTGTATGAATCCTAGAGCAGTGAAAATAGACAACCTGGATTATTATCCTATACTCTAATATGAGTAAGGTTTGCTTGCTTGCGTGCTTGCGACACGGATCTCAAAAACGGCTCCAACGATTTCCTTCAGATGTTCAAAATAACTAATTTCTGGGATAAAAATAAGTTCTAGACAGGCCTCATCCCTAGGAAAAATCAAATAATGTAAAAAAACTAAAATGAAAAGTTAAAAAAAAATAACATTGGGCTTATGGAGTTTCAAATCAAAACAAAAGTATTGTAACAGCTGTTCATAATTAACCAGGGAACTGTCAAAGTAATACTCATGTTGTTTATGATTATTAACATGTGGTTTCCTGAGAGCAGAGATTAACAGATTTGAGTAAAGATTACATATATAGAGTAGTAAAATAAATCAAAGGGACATTGAGCTATAAATAACAACTGGAGGGACCTTAAAAATGTAGAAAAGAGGCTAATGAATAATACAAATCTGATTATCGGTAGGGGGAAGTGGTGAAATATTACTCCGAGTCATCTAAACAAACTGACTGACCTTCCCCCGAGCAAAGCTCGGCCCCCAGGTACTTTTACAACTAATCGGGTTAGGTAAAATATAAAAAATACAAACAACCAGGTTTAAATAACAATATATTACATTATGACAATGAAAATAGAAAAAATACAATGTATTATCTAACTACATACCCAGTCTTTTGAACATTGCTAACCAACAAAACAACTACAATAACTAGACAAGAATCATTGTTCAATCAAAGAATCTTTACTCTAAAGAAAACCATTTAAAATTACCCTATTATATTATGCCTAGTTTTATATTTAGTGACAATGGTGTTTCTTCCTAAGGTTAAATTATAAAAATAGATTAATACAACATTTTTGTAGGTAATATCGATGGAGTAGAATTAATCTTTTCAATCAGACTAGAATAAAATATAACTAAATAAATGAGGCAGTTTTATGTTCCTAAGTAAGTGAGAAAATTAAAAAACCTTAATCCTTAAAAACCTTAGCCTTTCTTCAGTCATCTAACACATCACTAAATAATGAACAATTAAACAATAGCTTCAGGATTTAAGAAATACCTATTTATTCTTTTCAGTATAAAAGTAAATATTGGTATACCCAATATTTAAGTAAAACACCTTGAATCGGTTATAAAGTTAAGTACTAAATGTAAATGGGTGCTCTACTTATTTTGTAATTTTACTATTCTTTTCATTGTTGCATGTAACATAAGACATGTTAAACCAGTAACTTTTAAGTAAGTTTAGGCGTCAGGTATTTTTTAATAATTACCACAAGGGACCCATCAAATTATGTTAAGTTTTTTAAAAAGGATGGTTGGATGAGTTGAAGTGAATTCGGGAGTTTTCGAGTCTTCTATTCTGTTCTGAACAAAAACTTTTCTTCACTAAGAACATATTGTGAAACGATATTTCACATTCTGACCAATTACATTCCCCAAAGTCAAAATGAAACTTTGGACGTAAAACAATATACATTACAGTTAGTAAAGTCAAAATCTAAAAGCGTTTTATATCTTGAATATAAATTATTTTGAAACCTTATTTCAGATATGCGATGTATCACAATATGAGTCTGTAGGTAGATAACTCTTGCTTGTATAATCACACCACCAAATCATTAAACAATCTTAGTTCCGCAGGGAATCCTAAATCAATATTTAAACATTATTTAAATATTTTTTTAAAATATACTTTGAAATATGACCACTAAGTCGTAAAAGTATAAAACGTACTTTGAATATAACATTTCAAGTATGTGTCAAGTCATGGTCTTAAGCTAGAAACCTGAGTTATGTGACACGTTTTCCTAAAAATTAAAAAAAAAACTGTAAACAAAACATGACTATAAAATACTGTGGTAATTTGTTGTAGTTTTTAATAGTTTAATCAATAAAGTAACTTAATTGAGTAGTAATTTAAATTAATTAATATTTCTATAAACATACTACCATAGTGATTTAATAATTAAATGTACATTTAATGTACTAAAGCTTGGTACTGAACTTTGTAGGATTCAGCTTTGAAATTTGGAAAAAAAACGTTTTTGAAAGCACAACTTGTTTTTATAGAATGCAATATCCTACAAATTTTTAAGTGTCCAAAAAATTACATCACTGATTTTATAAACAAAGTATTAAAAAATTAACCATTTACACTAAATTAATAAAAAATTAACCATGATGTGAGCAGTGGGGGGAAAGTAAACGATACAAAGATATTACTAAATGACATACACAACTCAAACCCTTACCGTACCATTTTTATTTATAGAGAATTATACTACACAATCATTGTATCTAACAAAATCGTTTAAATTAATTAAATTTAAGATTAAAAAAATCATAATACATAATGATGTATTTCAGTTTGGGAGTCAATGTGTGTTGGTTTATTGCAGTATATCTAGTAGTATCTGCGTTCTACACAGAGAGCACTGGCTTAACCTAAGCAGATGATATGCATGTAGTGATTGAAATAGCAACCAAATGGCTTATAACTAATTCCCTGAATTGTGTTGAAATCTGGATGTGTATGGCCGGTAGATTTTTTCTCGTAGTATTTTAAACTGAATAGAGAATTTATATAACAAAATTTTGCATATTTACCAAATTTAAGAAACAAATCGGATAAGGTATCATCAGTTCTTCAAACAGTCTAATGAACATTCTAGTTATATCTACTTGATTTAAGTAGATTGTGTAAATTAGTCATAGTTGGCAACTAACTGTAAGAAATTTAGTCCACTTGATTAATTTATGATTATTATGAACTAATCCGATGATAAAAATAACGAAATTACAAAAGACAAATAAATAATGGCAAAAGTAACAAAAACAAATTATTCAAAAAATATTACTAGGAATCCAATCAATACAGTCAAAAACAAAAATAAAATCCAGCACAGGTGCTATGTTGTGTATTTACAATACATAGATTATTTACTACTTACGTATACTAAATCAATCTGTACCGCCATCCAGATGTTCAACACATCCCAATTTGCAGCAAGCAGCAGCAGGCTACATGCCACGGTTAGCAAGCCACAACAAATGTACAGTCACAACAGAAAGTAGCTTTGCTGGTCCCATGTCACACCTTTATTGTTATCATATTGTTTTACACATACGCAATGCAGGAGAGTGGTCTGCTGTTTGATTCGTCTTCAGCGAATGACTGCGGTGATGTTAAAATATGGTAAAACAAAACTATTGAATTTTACATCGGGTGGCCTTAAATGTTTTAGTAAAAGGGACATTGAGTTACTGAGGGGGAGGGTCCCTTATCAGAAGTAAATGAGCGGGTACGGGGATCCGGGGTAAAGACGCAGTTTGATCAAAGTAAAAGCAAAAGCGACACAAATAACCAAGATTGAAATTAAGCTTGAAATTGCACTAAAATGATGAATTTGTGCGCGGACACCAGGGTTGCCACCCATCCCGTTCTGTTGGGACTGTCCCGATTTTGGACTTAACTGTCCCGTGCCCCAACCGGACACTCATTGGGACGCATATTGTCCCGCTTTATCAATTTCGTAAGTAAATTAATATTTTACAGACATTTTTGCACAGCAACAGCTTATTTTACTACAGTGTTTTAATAGAATCAATTTAACTAATTTGTGTTGTAATATAACTAATATAATTAAACCCAAAATGTTGTTGGTACCGCATTCATTCATTATTTATATTGTTTCATCGACTTCCCACAAATTTAGTCACGTTCTTTTCTTCAGAAAAGGTGGCAATCCCGGTAGACACCAAAGGTAACAAAAATATTCTACATAACTATACTCTACAATTTTGAGTTGATGCAAATTCTTATAAAACTGTGTTGTAAAATATTTATTAGTAAAATATATTTTTCATCAATTGGCAAAAAAGGGACATTTTCAGAAATGATGGGACACCGTCAAAAGCCTGAAATAGTGAGACTGCCTCGTTCAAAACAGGACATATGGCCACCATAATTTTACAAATATATTTGACAATAGCAACTGAAGCCTTTACAAAAAAAAGCTAAACTTAATATTTTGTCAAAAATTGTCTTTGAATATTACAAAAAATAATTTATTAACCTCCAAAGAAGTATTTATGACCAATTTAAATATTGTAATATTGAACTGTTGTTTAACACGTTAGCTGCCATGCATATTTTTGACGAATATCAGTGTAATGCCAACTTTTACTATTATATATTTTTTGTTGTTTTTATTTTGACTGTATTTAAAATGCAGTCATATGTTAATTTCCACTTTCTTATTGTAAAAATACCAAATTTATAATTTTGGACCGATCGGCCCGGCAGCTATATTTTTCAATGAATATTGATTGATAACAATACTTGCCGGTCCGATCGGTCGGCTGTTGTTTCACCTAAATATTACGTTTTGCTGTGGTGGCAGTACATCAGCTGGCGCGCGCGCACCAAACTCCTGATGTTTCCCGCTGCCGCCAAAACTGTTACGCGCCTTTTTATTGTTTCGAGCTGTCACGGTGTCACGGTGTTGTTTACTTCACACGTTTTCGTGCTGCTATTGTATATTATAGCTATGTTATACTTAGAGTAAGTGGTTGATTACTTTCTCAGTTGAATATGAGTGGCGAATTGAACAGTGACGATATTATAAGAGCTATAGAAGCTCCTTCTAGTGAACTGGACCCAAATATAGATTGTGTCAGTGATGGAGGTTGGGGTAGCAATGTTGACAGTGACATGGGCGAGACTATCGATGACCCGGACTTCCGCCCAAGTGATGAATCGGACTCCAGCAGTGATGATGTTGAACACATGGAGGTTGGTGATGTAGAATTGACTGAATCTGTAGGCGAATGTGAGAGTGTGAGCGTCAGTGTAAATAATAGTGTTAATGATGAAGGCCACGTGAATAATCTTGAGAATGAAAATATCAATGTTGAAAGGGAGGATGTAAATATTAATTTAGGACAGAAATACAAAAGTTTAAAAAGTAAAAAGGATAAATTGGAAATGAAAAAAGAAGAACTGGAAAAATGGCAACTGTTTGAAGGTAAACAGAAAAATATAGTATTTGACGGTCAATCAAAGTTTGATTTTGGACTGCCCAAAAATGCTAAACCTGAAGAATACTTTTATGCATTTCTAACCGATAATGTTCTAGAGCTTATGGTGCGTGAAACAAATAGAAATGCTGCTCAGGTCCTAAGCACAATCAGGCTCAATCGTAGTAGTAGACTGCGTAAGTGGCGGCCTACAAATTTAAATGAAATGAAAAAGTTTCTAGGCCTTTTACTATGGATGGGCTTAGTACCAATGCCACGCCTGACGGACTACTGGTCTAATAATTTGCTGTACAACAATTCTGTTGCTAGCAAAGTAATGAGCAGGAACAGGTTCCAGTTATTGTTAAGATTCTGGCATTTCAACGATAATGCAAAAATGGCTCAGGATGGTCGACTGGCCAAAATTGCACCACTTATCGAGCATTTGAATGAAGTGTTCAAAATGAAGAAAACCCCTGGCGAAGATGTGGTGATAGATGAAAGCATGATACCTTTTAGAGGAAGACTCTACTTTCGTCAGTATCTTCCAAACAAGACGCATAAGTATGGCATCAAGGTGTTTAAAATCTGCGATGTAACTGGGTACACCTTGAAGGTGAAGGTTTACATGGGTGCCGGAACCGGAACTGAGGAAAACTTAACTTTGGCGTCATCTGTTATCATGGATCTGATGAGGGACTATCTTGACCAAGGCCACACTTTATATGTAGACAACTTCTACACCTCGGTTGACATCGCCCATATGCTGTTGCTAAGAAACACCCATCTTGTCGGAAGCGTGATCAGCAATAGGGCGTGGTTCCCTCACAAAAAGGTTAACGAGATACCACTGAGCAAGGGTGAAATGAATTGCCTAGAATATCCAAGTGGTCTCGTATTCACCAAATGGTTCGACAAAAGGGATGTGAGGATGATGTCGACCAAACACCCTGCCGAGTACGCCGATACAGGTAAAAAAACCAGGCAAGGTGAACCAATCCTAAAGCCTCTAGTTGTCACTGAGTACAACAAAGCTAAAATGGGCATTGATGTTTCCGACCAGATGTCTTCGTATAGCAGTGCCGTCAGAAAATCGATGCGATGGTATCACAAGGTCGCAGAGGAGTTTCTTTTGGGTACGGCTGTTGTCAACGCTTGGTTAGCCTACAAGGACGCTGCGGGGGTTGGTGCTCAGAGTAAGAAGAAGCACTTGTACTCAATTACAAGTTTCAGGGAGAAAATCGTCTACGATTTACTTGGCTTGCAAAATGGGCAAGTCGATCCTGTGAAGCAAGTGGGCCATCACTACTTGAGTGAAACAACGATGTTCGCCGGTGAAGGGAAAAACAAAAGAAGAGTCAGGAAGTTTTGTAAAGTCTGCTATCTGAAGGCTTCGCGTACAGGAGACCGAAAACAGACCAAAAATGCGAAGAAGACCACCACTTTCTGTGAATTGTGTCCTGACAAGCCTTTTCTGTGTAAGGACTGTTTCAAAGACTTGCACAAGTAGTTGGTTAGACTTTTGTCAAATTTATTTATAAATGACAAATGTTATGTAAGTAAATGACTTTCTGATATACTATGTTTTATTTATGAAATTCCAAATCAAATTATTAACATTCAGTTCAAGTTTTATTTACATTTTTACGTTAATAATATATAAAAAAACTATAAAAAAATGTGCCAACCCGATCGGACCGGCTCAATTATAACAATTTGAAGACGATATTTAGTTGAAAATAAATTATTTTTTTGATTAATGGAATGTATTAAAACATTTATAAACATGTCTCCTATTATTACAGACCATCAAATGTTGATTAATAAGTACCGATAACCATCACGGTTCAATTTAGTAAAGCCCCGCATATTGACGCTGCCGGTCCAATCGGACCGGCCGATCTTTCTAGCAACACTAGCTATGCCAGTCCGATCGGACCGGCATGGCAGCTAACGTGTTAATTTGTATTGAGTCAAACAAATTTTATCTTGAAGTCTTGAAAAGTGGCTTCTTTGCTGAGTTAAACTACCACCACTCTCCTGCACTATTATAGGACAACACACACGTAGTCTCGGAAAATACCATCACAATTGATTATAAAGAGAACTAAATATAACAGGATATTGAAATAAACTCGATCTTTGTTTATTCAACAAATGTTCAAACTTGTGTGAACTAACAAATTTTTTTGGATCATAAAATTGTTAAATTAACAAATAGCGCCTTTTCATTCATTAATACATTTCCTGGATTTCCTGTCAACATTAATGTAAAAGGAAAACTAATCAATTTAAAACTTTACGGTGGTATGCAAGTGGTACAAATTTGAAAAACGCAGCATTAGTCGATTATTGATAAGAAGAGTAAATAATGGAAAATTAACGAGATTTAGACAATTCCTGTTACAATTAGTTCAAAAACAAACCTTTCCCTCGACTACTGGAAGATTGACTTATTATTTATATTTAAAGCCTTCCACGCCATTTGCTTAAACAAAGTACAACAAAAATAAAAGGATAATATCAAATAAAATAAAAGTCACTAACCATTAATTATAACATTTCATACATGATAATGTGATAAACTAAATTTTTAAAACAAAGATATAACAATAGATGTGTTTTAGCATATGAAAAGACAATTTAGCTAAACCAGTAAAGAAATTAATAGCATTTGCCTAAAACATTAACTAACCTAAAATTTTACACGGAAAATGCAACAATTTAATTTATCTCTAATTGAATATCTACATATCAACAAATAGAATTCAACAACTACATAACGGGTAAATGTTCTGACGAGACGTACAAAGTATAAACAAATATTGCTAATATTACATAGTCGATACACATACTGACTGAGCGAAGCAAGCACTGACGGAAATATTTAACAATGGTAAAATCACAATTTGTTATATACTAATTCAACAGATTATATACACTAATTTATATTTTTACACACGGTTTTCGTGAAGAATAAAAACTTTTAAACTGTCCTGAAATGTATTACATTGAGGAATTTTCAGAGAATTAGATCATAACCTCTTTGAAGTGTTAATAGAAACGTTTAAACTAATCCCATAACGGGTTTTGTTAGCTCAGTAGATTTCTTTGTAAGGCTTGCTATCGAAATAGATGAACGAAATGTGTTTATCTTAATCAGTAAAAAGTAAAAGTTTTTATGTTTAACTTTTGTAAGCTTTCTCCGATATTCTTGCCACGATCTTAAGCATTTAATATGGAGAGTACAGAATACTAACTGTTTCGAGTGTAGGTAGAAATTAGTACATAAAAAACAAATTCAGGATATGTACAAGAATTTAAATGTAATTAATTTATATTTTATAAGTCCATCCAATCACACATTCCTAAAGACAACTAATTTCATAAACTATTTTAAGGATTACATTTTATTCTAAATTGTTAAAATTATTAGCCTTTATAATAAAATATTAGTTTTATAATAGTAAATGCACCTTAACAATATAATTATAATGAGTAGAGTAAATCAAATACGTACATTAAAAATAATGAATTAGATCTGAAATATTTTTTTATAAATAAAACAGATCATGAGTAATATGTTAAAGTAACCTACAGTTTACTAAAAATCAACTAAAAAGGAACTGATTTAATAGCACCAAGAAAATTAAACATGCTTATCGATTCTTTCAGAGATCAAAATAAGCTTTTACTAAATTGGATATGCCCGGAACTCTTAAAACTTATGAGCAACAAATTAACTCCTTCATAACTGCTCTCCTTTTTACTAAAGTAATTCTTGGATATATATTTGTAAAACATTGTAATCTGGAACTGTAAAAATTATAACAAAATCCAAGTGAAAATTTAGCAAAATTGAAGGTAAACAAAATCATAAAAATTATCAACAGTTTTTTTAGTACAAACTTTAGGAATAGTAATTTTAGAGTGCTCAAAATTCAACTGGCTGATTGTTTATACCTGTATAACAATTTTTTAAATCGCTTCCCTTATGGTAAATAATTTGCATAGGCTATTTTACAATGTGAATATAATAACTTATTGTGTTTTAACTGATTCCTACATCACTCTCTGGTATAAATATTACAAAAACATAACTATAACTATTACGATTATTATCTTGGTCATGATCATCATTTAACATCTTAAATTAACTTGCCAAGATCTTAACATAATTTTTAATCTCTGATAAACAGAATATAAAGTGAACTTCAATATTCAATCTCACAAACACAAAATTTGTTTCTGTTGCATTTCACCACATATGTAATTAACGATAAGCATGTTAAACCTCTCAAAGTGTTACTTCGTAAGTAATACGAATTATATAGATCAATTTTTTCAATAGTTTTTTCTTATATACAGCGATCAATTTTTATACATTTTTGACTCTGCCATTCTCTGATTGGGCCTGATGATGACCTGTGTACTAACTGCAATCAGCCACCTTGTATTATCGTTTGAGACTTTTTTTATTTGAGTCTTGTATGTAAGCACAGTGTAAGTGTGAATGTATTTTGAAGTGTTGTTAGATGTAGTTTATGTAATCCTGTTTAATTGTAACAAGAAATATCATGTTACTCAAGAAATAATTTGTTTCTTACAACTGAAATCAATTCCAGCAGTATTTGTATTTCCTTGCTTCACAAAACTGTGGGGTTTCTGAATTGGCAACCTAGTTATTTGTCACCCTCAATATTTGTTTATTTTCAAACATTTGTTCAGACTACAACGGTGCATAAATAAACAAAATATGCATACTAATTGATCGCTTTTATCTTATACGATGAAGGTTGAATTTCACTTAGGGAAGTCAATGTCACAATCCCGGCCATGTTGGAATTCACAATGAATGAATGAATGAATGAATGAATGAAAATGAAAAGTAATTTAGTTAATAAAAATGTAGTTGTTTTTCAACTACTCAAAATTCAAAATTTGAACAAGATTATAATAATTGTTTATTTTTTCAAATTAGTTGCTTTTTGAAAATGTCTAATGTGTTATTATTATTTATTTTTATTTTGAAATTTGGTTCTAAACCGAAATTTTTATCTTAATATATAAAATCCAAATACCATTAACTGACTGACTGATATATCAATAAATCTCCAGAACTACAAGGCCTACAGAGTTGAAATTTGACATATAGGTTCCTCTTTGGCCCTAGGTGCTTGCTAAGAAACGGCATTCCAAAATTCCCCCTGTGTTCCGCCCCACTGAGTCCCAAAGTTTCCATGTTTTCCTTATGGATATTCACTTTGGTTTGAGCTGATGAAAATTCTAACAGCTGAACTTGATTTGTAGAAGTTTCACGGGCTAACCACAGAATGCAGCACACACAACTGTCACAGTTTACGCGGAAGAACTGCAACGGGTCGGCTAATTCTTCTATAAAGTTAATTTTTATAGCATAAATGTTAATTTCTATTGGTTTTATGTTTACTAAATAATTGATCACGTCTAGAGCGTTTCAAAAAGAGACATTATTTGAGCTCAAGATAGTGATCAATTATAGCAAATTACCATTTGTATGCTGCTGATTGTTTGTACTTGTTAATTCATATGCTACAATGTAATCTTAAAACATAAGGAAAATTAAGGAAAAATATAGTGAATTTCCATATTTTTGGAAGTTTCTAAAGCTATTGTACGACCTAGAAGGCTGAAACTTGGAACATTCACACACAATTAAATGGGAACGATCTCCAAAGAGCCCAATATTTTCTTTTCGCCCTTATTTTCACTTAAAAATGTTCTTATCGTTCAAAAAACAATTAAAGGTTAGGATTTTATGGAAAAAGGCTTTGGGCTTAGACATTTCAGAGGAGGAAATAGATAGGACACAGCTAATTCATCTTGTGAAAGAACGATGAGATGAATAAAACACTAAAAACACACAAATACCATTAGTATTTCAGCTAGCTGTGTAGCCTTTTTAAAACTTAAGAAGAGAGTAATAACAAGTCACTCTCTTCTTAAGTTTGAAAAAGGCTTCACAGCTAGCCGAAATATTACCGATTGTTGTGCGTTTTTAGTGTTCTATTAAACTCATCATTATTTAACAAGGTGAGTTAGATGTGTCCTATCTCTTTCCTCCTTTGAAAAAATTACAAAAATTTAAAATGAACTAAATCTGCTGTGATTTATAATGTTATACTAAATCTCACTGTAAGACACAATTAGGGCATATTTTAAGCCGAGTATGAATGAATGACAAGTGTAGAATGGGTGAGATGCCTTGTGTAGCCTTGATACTGTCTAAGACTGACTGATTCTTTAGCCAGGATCATTAATTAATAGCCCAATGACCAATGGCAGTATACTTAGTAGGTTGGAGGCTATAGCCTCTACACAACTATAGTATATTTAAAGTCGCTCTCGGATTGACTGTTTTTCCTGTTGGGACTAGTGGAATCTAAAAGCAGCAACGTCTCGCCCAGCCAATGATGGGATAGCTTTGACCGAACATACCCATAGCAGCAAACCCATGGTCCTGCAGTGCCAGATTGCTTTTTGTTTACTGGTCAAAACTGTAGATTATAACCATCTAAGGCGTCTGCTTGGAGTACAAATTTGTTTATTTTATTCACTCATGGAAATTGTAGTAAATGCATGAATGCCAGTTAAAATTAAAACATTGTTTTAATTTCGATCCTCTCAATTTGTTATTAAAATATCTGAAGTATTTAATGTTTATTTCCCATGGGTTTGGCAAGCTGAAGAAAGTGATTCCATTATATGATTTCACCGTATCTAGCGTCGTCTCTTGTTGCTTGTAGATTTAGCAACATTACACCACAAGAGCTCCTGATAGCTGTGTCACTTAGGCGCTACATTCAATCCTAAAGCTAATTTAAATAGAATATAGTTCAATATATTGTAGCATTTAGAATATAAATTAAATTAAATCCCTTTAATGTTACGTATCAGCCAGTTGAAAAATTGTAACACCGTTCCCGTACTTCTTACTCCAAGTTATTTAAAATTTCAAAGAAACAAACACCAATGTGTATCCATGATTTAATAGCCTAGGGTAGCTACTGTACAGCAGACTAGACTATGTGTAGCGACCGCTCACAAACACTTCTTGTGGGGGCAGCCACATCCGCAGCGGAAGCAGCAGCACTGCTGCTATCTCTTGGAGTTGCTCTGCTGCTTGTCGCTGCTGGTGGTTGCTGCGCGGAGAGCCTGCAGCTGCTCTAGCAGTGAGTGCTTCTCCTCCAACACTCGGGAGAGGTCGTCCTGGGCCGTGGTCAGGCAGGACCTAGGGACAGGAGTCGAGTCTACAGTCTGGCAGAGGTGACGAGGTGATTGGGGGTTGTCGGGGCCCCCAGAGCTACAAGGCCATAACTATAAGGCCTACAGAGTTGAAATTTGACATATAAGTTCCTCTTTGGCCCTAGGTGCTTGCTAAGAAACGGCATTCCAAAATTCCCCCTGTGTTCCGCCCCACTGGGTCCCAAAGTTTCCATGTTTTCCTTATGTGTTTATCTTACTATTTTAGTAATATTTCCTTTTGACCAGGAGCCCCCTAGGGCCCCTAGAACTCAGGGGCCTGGAGCAAAGTGTCCCGGATGCCCTGCAGTCTGGTCCGGCAAATCGGATATGCAGACCCTTAGTTTCTTCACGCCCAGGGACGGACTCCAGACAATAGCTAGCCCAGCTACCTGTCACCCGTCACTGACTCATAGCAAGGCACCAATTACTATTTTAGCAAATCTGAAGAATGTTTCGTCACATTATATTTATGGTGTGTAGTTAAAATTCAAAGAAAAATATGTCCAACTCGACCGTATTACTGAGGATGAAGAAATATTTGCTACAATTCAAACCTAATTTTACTTAACGCTCTGAGACTTCACAGACTAGAACTGTACTCCAAGAAGCCAAAATATATTGGGTCAAAATTCTATAACAAACTTCCAACAGATCTACTGTTTTTCTATCAGATTTCAGGAAAAAACTAAAAAATTGTCTCATCAACAAAGCTGTATACTCTTTAGAGGAACTATAGTCTAGTTTAAATGGCATATAACCTTGATGTTACTAAAGTTGTATTGAAATAAGAAACACTTGTATTAGTAAAAGTAACTAAATGACGATCATAATTTGACACCATCCTTGTAAATTCTTGAAATGTACACAATTGAATAAAGATGTTTTGAATTTGAATTTTAATGTTGAATTTTTATTGAATGTAGATGTATTTACTTCGTGTTTTTCTAGACAGAAGGTATTGTGTGGCGACAGACGCAGGGATGGGAGTTGATGGCTGTGAGGTTCCAGGAAAATTTTTGATTCGACACAAAAAATTCCAAGCTGACCACACATCCGTCATAGTTATAAGTCGTTGCTGACTGGTGTCATTACGATTGCTGAGGAACTTGATATTGCCGTGTGACCAAATAATCTTTGGACCATTTCTTTAAGAAACCAGAAATACTTCAGGTGTGATATATAGGCTTCAGGTTAACACGCTTTGAAAATGGATTTAGGTGTTCAAAAGTTGCCAAAATTAACTCCATAATGAAGAAAAACGTGGCAGCCCATCTGTGGCGTTGACAAACTTGTCATGAAAATTAAATTAAAAGTTTTGTGACTATCAATGTTTCACTATCTCGCATCTTTCCCCTGAATAAATACAAACTTCCTAGATTGTTTTAGCGAATTTCCCCTATAGGGAAGAAGCTATTACCGTAGGTCTCATGGTAAGACTTAAGCCCGAGACCATGATAACTTTTCGTTTTGAGGTCCCCAGATACCAAAAACACCATTCGTTCAAATTTTTATATATGTATATATATATATATCTATATATATATATATATATATATATATATATATATATATATATATATATATATATATATATCTATATCTATATATGTGTCCGTGAATGCGATAACTTGAGTAAAAAACATCCGATTTCGATGAAATTTGGCTCAAATGTGTAAACTGACAATTATGACTTTAAGTTCGAAAACCAGAAAAATCGGACCATGGGAAGGGGGGTTTATGGGGGTTTTAAATTTTCCAAAAATCAGTTTTTTGCATTTTTTCCCTTAAAATTTTTAAAACACTTAATTTCGGTTTTGACCATGTTATAGAGCTTAAAAAAACAAATAATATGGTATTTTGAATTATTAACCTAGGTTAAGTGGTTGCGGAAAAAATCCAAAAAACATGCTCATAAAATCTCCCATGTTAATCTTATGGGAAAAAGGTTTTTGGCTTTTCCTCAGTTAATTTTACTTTAAACTTCACATTTTCTTTTACCAATCACTTCAGCTCCACAAAACAATCATTTTGGTGTTTAAATTGTGATTCTACGTCAAACCGTTGCAGAGATATTCAAAGTGCTAAACACAGTACGTTGTCCAATGTTATCCTTATGGAGAATAAATAAAATTTGATATCTTGATTATTTATGAATGTATATTGATGAAATTTGGTATGTGGCTTCATGTTGTACTGGTATATTGATAATTGCACAAAAAATAAATGTTTTGTTGGTTGTCCCCGTAGCAGCTAACCTGCATACTCAGCCCTAATCTTATTCTTATGGAGAATAAGTAAAGATTTATATCTCCCTTAATTATGAGCATAAATTAATAAAACATGGTAAGTAGCTTCACCTGGTTCAGTTATATTGATAATTGCATAAAAACTCATTTCTTATCTTCCTCGTTGCAGCAAACCTGCGTACTCAGTCCTAATGTTATTCTTATGGGGAATAAATAAAATGTAATACATCACTTATTTATGAATGTATTTTTGTCAAACTTGGTGAGTGGCTTTATGTACTAGTGAGAAACATATCAATGCATTGGAAATTCGCTGAGTACGCAGGTTTGCTGCGACGGGGGTATTTATGATTACTGAGAGAGAGGTTAGGTCACTGAATTTGTTGTGTTTGATGGGTTTTTAAATTAATTTTTGAGAATCACAAAACCTAAAAAATTGCTTTTGCTATAGGATTTCTTGTCTTCTTTTTTCATTGAGGATATTTATTTGTTCAAACGTTAAGAAAAATTTCAAACTTTTGGCCCATTCACCACAAAAAGTTTTTGGAGCATTTTCGCCACCAAGTTTGGTTAGGTGGTGAAAAAATCTTTTAATTTTGCATTTGGCGGAAATTTTGATGAAACACACTTTGATGTGCTATAGAAACAATCTAACAACTTCACAATCATCCTACAGCAACGGATACTGCCCGATCTGATGTGCACTTGTACGCAAACATTGAGGCGCAACCCCGCTGCAACATGCGCAGTCAACAGAGGTTACTTCCAAAGAGCCCTCGTTTAACTACATATTGAATTGGTTTAATTTAACTAATCTAAATCTTTTATATACGAAATAGTATCTTAAAACAAAAAGCTGTTGAGCCAGGGCTTTCTTCAAAAAGAACTTTGTTCACCAATTGATTAGTCAAGAAGTTGAATGATGAATTATGCATAGTCAGGAAACTGTTGATTTTACATTAAGCTATCAAACTGTGATTTTCTGGATAATTTTAATAACCTAAGTCTAATATTTTCTGTGCATTAAATACCATGGCTGACAATGCAATTACAAAATTCATAACTAGGAAACTTGGGCATCTTACAAAGAAAATTCAACGATAAACCAATACATGAGGCTTGAATATTTGTAATTACTTTGTGTTTCTAAGATATTTTAGTACAAATACTACAACCATTACTTAGAAGAGCAGCAAAAGCACTTTAAGTAAATAAACGTGGTGTTCCCAAATACAAAATTACAATAGCGCTTTGTGCTTACATCTATTATAAGCACTTGACGTGAAATAATATCTATTTCTAAACTTACACAAAGATTGACAGAAAAACTGAATCGAATGCCAAGTATATACAGTGTACACATAAAAAGCCTAAGATCCTACGAAAATATAAGACGATGAGCTGACGAAATGCAAACTGTCATAAATGGGTGGCCTTAAAAAGGTTTTTGTAAAATGTTATGAATGGACACATAATTTGTACTATGTTATTAGGAGCAGGACTAAGCTAGGAAAACATGATTTACTTCTTCTAACATGTGCAAGCATAGATTCATTGGGATTTTAGTTTTTAGTTTTAAAGAGGTTGGCAGCATGAGGTTGACATATTTTGCCTGTCCACATAGACTATAGATCTGCGTGTGGAACGTATCCAGCAAATCAAGGGTTGAGTCGTTACAGTACGAGTTGTACAGTACTGATAAAATTGACATGCCAGGACTGGGATTCGAACCACGGCAGGGTCGCTGCCATAGTTCTGGAGTAACAGGCTTGACCACTAAGACACCAACAACTCACTTGACTTCTTTGAAATTTGTATCCTTTTACTGTGTGTGTATGTGTGTGTGTGTGTGTGTGTGTGTGTGTGTGTGTGTGTGTGTGTGTGTGTGTGTGTGTGTGTGTACAGAGCTACAGCCCTAACCAATGGTCCGATTTTTATGAAATTTGGTATGTAGATACTAATCCATGATATCTCCAGGCGTGTTTTCATTTTTTGGAACTTTTGATTTTTAAGGGTAATTATCCCCCAAAAACCGCCAAAAATCATGAAAAATCAAGATTTCTCAAAAACGGCTCTAAGGATTTTGATTAAACTTTAGTCGTTTATAGAACTTTAGTTTTCCAACAAAATGATACCACTCGCATTTCTGTAAAAATTTGGGTTCAGAAATTACAAGACTTAAAATATCAAAAATTCAGTTTTTTTGATTTTTCATAAAAAAAACATAAATATCAAAAATATTACTATTCACCATTAAAAAGAGCTCAAAAAACTAAATAATTTAGTATTGTATTTTGAATTACTATTCTACGATTACTGGTTGCGGAGAAAATTTTAATTTAATTTTGCGGTAAACGCAGTACGTTGTCCAATGTTATTGTTATGTGGAAAACAAAAATTACTATTTCTCTCTTATTTATTGATCAATTTCGTTCAAACTTGATATGCTTGTCAATTTAGCATTGACCAACAGAGAAAATTCGAAATATGTTGCCCCTTAATAACCCTGAGGGGGGGAAGAGGGGGCATTTCCCCTCTTAAAACCATGTGTGTAGCGATGGATTCTGCAGTGCCTCTTAAACAGGGATTTGGGTTGATATTTTTGAAAACAACTGATTTACAAGATTTTCTGTACATTCGACTGTGCTTTGTATTCTATATTTAGTAAATAAAAGGTAATTTATTCATTAAAGTTGGGCTAAAAGGGAGAAAGTATATGTAATTTTCCTGATACCGTTTATTTAACAGTAAAAAAATCAGGTTGCATTAGATTTTAGGACCATAGTAAGGATATGAGAAGAGCTTATGAAAGCTTACTAAAAGTTACTGTGAGTTTGTGAGTTACTGTGAGCAGAAAAAAACTCAAAAATATGAGCCTTGTCTTTTAGTAATATAAAATTTGTCTGTAGGGAAAAAATAATAATTTATAAAAATATAAATCATTTCAGTAGTAAATGTAATCTGCTTTGACAAGTACAGACAGTGAATCAAGTGCTCTACCAAACCAAAATTATATTTTACCTGAAGTGAATCTTGCAAAAACCTTTTTTGAGCCACCCTGAGTACTCGCTTGCAGCAAACGCTTAAAAAAGTATTTTTCAATACGGAAATACCTAACTGCATTAGAAATTAAAGTTTCTCCAGCCCTGATCATTCAATCTTCAGTGGAGTTAGCTCCTCGTGACAGACCAGCTGCTGTTATAGAAACCAAACAAAAACGTCACAAACAGATGATGTTGGAATATAGCTGGTTAGGAAATGAAATCTTTTCACAGTAACTGTAAATTATTACAACCAATTTCAGAAATAATTTGGTCTTGCCAGATTCTATTAAACTGTCAAGTTGTTTGAAAGTAGCCAACAAATGAATACCTAATATTTTATCAAGCAGGCTCATACTCTAGGAGCCTAGAAATAATGTATTGACAAAACTATTGTAACTGTTGTAAATTAACTAACGATGTTAAAACTTGACTACTGTCTAGTTGTTTAAAAAACTCCTGCAACTACGTTTACTCTAAAACACAGATGTTGTATTATAGTTTTAACATTATATATTTTATTTGACTTTTGAGGAATAAAAATAGTATTCAGGTTGGTATGCAGGTGGAATAGTGTTAAACTTAAAAACATGTTAAGACACATAACAGATCCCAGAGATTATCATTTCAATGGTATTTACCAATATTGTTGTATATGACATTTTGAAGGTCTCTATAACTAACAGGCAAGGAGTCAGTAGCCAAGTATGCTGCCTCTGCATTGTTCTTTATGTCCTTTGTGTGCTCTTGCAGTGAAAGCACATCCCCCATTATATTTATGAAGGACTTTATGATATCTCACACTTACCCTTGCTAAGATCCTCAACGTCAACCATATATGATATTTTAAATATAGGCAACCTATACTTATAACGTTATTGATTGGGTGGCCCTGAAAAAGACCATTTAAAGTTTTATTTTAGCTAACATGGCTCCAAGACCACTTTCTGTGGTAGTCCAGCTCCAATATTGTTGTTTTTTAGCTGTACCCTTGCAACATGTGGGTAAAAGGTGTCAAATTTTATTAGGCAGGAACATCATTACCCATCATTCTACAATACAATCAGGACGAAAAAATGTGGTTAGGCAGGGAGCATTTTCCCGTTGCTGATTCGCCCAAGCATACCTCAGCATCTGGGTCTCTTCCTGACAGCGTCGTAAGACGTGGTTCTCCTCATTTATCTTCTCCATGGCTGCCAACCGCCGCCGCAGCTCATCGTTCTCACTGCGCAGTCTTGCCAACATAAGCTGGTCCATGGCAGGGGTTTGGGGCGTGGTGGGGGTGAGAGGGGTGGGGGGCGGGGGAGGCTCCACGTGTAACACTCCATCCTCCGTCCTATGAACCCTGCAACACCATCAAACATTAAAAAACTTTCGGAGGGATAGAAAAATAATTATTCATATTTTGAAAAAAATCCTGCCCAATAATTTCATGTAAAACCCATCTTAAAACCTAGTAATTAAAATTTTGAGGATTCACGTTGATGAAATATTAAATTATATAGTATACACTACAAATTAAAATAACAACAAAATTCCAAACTTAGAAATTAACCATATTTATCTAAAGCGTCGTTGACCTTTTTGAAAGGTTTTTACATACTGGGTTGAGGTTTTAAAAGGAATTGCCTGTATATTATAAAAATATGACAACCCATTAATCCATTAATTAAGTACTTTTTATATGATTTGGAAGATTTTTTTCTATATTTTTTTTGTGATTTTCATTCCAAACAACAACTGATGAAATCAAATAACAACTGAACAAATGACTGATGTTTGTATAATAGTGTGGTAAATTTCCCTTAGCTCCACAGAGTACTTTTGTTAATAAATTAATTATTTACAGATATTTTTGATCACTGATTAGAAAAACGTTTCTCCCAGTGTCAGAAGTGTTGAGAACTGCAGCATTACCGCACAACACAAAGACTCAGGTGAAACTATAGAAACCTCTGACATGAATCAGATAAATATATTCTTCTTTACGTTAATTAGGAAATTATTGCGGACATATTTCACGGCTGATTAGAGGAACTGATACTATCTTCAGGTTAGAAACCTAGAAAATAACAAAATTAGCAGCACAATCCAGGCAAAGCTAAAAGAAATCTAATACAGAGAACTATAAAAGCCGTCAAAGGAAAAAACAAATTAAGTATAAATACCAGGAACTCAAGTGAAACAGCATGGCAACTCGAACGAGACTAGGGATAGCTTTAAACAACATTTTACGTTTCAGATCAGTTTACTACATGCAAATGATGTGATTGAGCTCCTAATTTTGTTTTGCTCTTCTAACCTACAGGATCAGACTCCAGATATCGAAACTTTGTGAAACTTGTTTTTCTCTAATCAGTGATAGCCAATGTCTGCAATATTTTCTGAAAACATAAACTCACTATAACAAACAATGAATTTTGAACAAGGAATGTTTCATGCTGTCGTTGATACAGCGATGAGAGTGTTGTTTATTATTACAGCAGTGTCCAGTGATTAGAGAAGGCATAACGGACTAAAGACTGCACAGCATGAAGACTCACAATCTCACATGAGCATTCCCACAGTGCATCTGTGCTGTATGTCTCTTACGTGGTTCACATTTGTGCATTGGTTTTTTTCTTAACTTTTGGTTGTTTTAGCTTTTTACTTTCTCCCCTTATACATAGTATATGGAGAAAGTATTGTTTTCGTCAACATTTTCGAATTGGAGTTGTTAGTGGAAATATTCGTTTTGGTGCTCCCTGAACCCAAAAAAGTGGTTTTTACGTGATGTCTGTCTGTGTGTGTGTGTGTGTGTGTGTGTGTGTGTGTGTGTGTGTGTGTGTGTGTGTGTGTGTGTGTGTGTGTGTCTGTGTGGATGTGTACAGAGCTAGAGCCCAAACCAATGGACCGATTTTTATGAAATTTGGTATGTAGGTACTAATCCACGATATCTCCAGGCGTTTTTTTCATTTTTTTGAATTTTTGATTTTTTAGGGTAATTGTCCCCCAAAAATCGCCAAAAAACATGTAAAATCCAAATTTTTCAAAAACGGCGCTAACGATTTTGATTAAACTTTAGTGGTTTGTAGAGCTTTAGGTTTCCAACAAAATGACACCACCCGCATTTCTAGAAAAATTCAAGTTCAGAAGTTACAGGACTTAAAACATCCAAAATTCCGTTTTTTGGATTTTTCAGAAAAAATCATAAGTGCTGCAAAAGATTACTATTCACCATTGAAAAGAGCTCAAAAAAATAAATAAATTAGTATTTTGAATTACTATTCTACGATTGCTAGTTGCGGAGAAAATTGAAATTTTCATTTAGCGGTAAACGCAGTACGTTGTACAATGTTATTCTTATGGGGAATACATAAATTACTATTTCTCTCTTATTTACTGATCAATTTCATTAAAACTTGATATGCAGGTCAAGTTAGCATTGACCAATAGAGGATGTTCGAAATATGTTGCCATTTAACCCTGGGGGGGACAAGGGGGCATTTCCCCTCTCAAAATCTCTTTGTGTAGCAACGGACTCTATAGTGCTCCTAAAAAGGGATTTTGGTGAATATTTTGAAAACAACTATTTTAGACAATTTTCAGTTCATTTATCTGTACTTCATGTTCTATATTTAGTAAATAAAAAAACTTTGTTTCATTAAAGTTTGGCTAAAAGGGAGAAAGTATGTGTCAGTTTCCTGATACCGTTTATTAGTTATCCAGCTCGACTGAATTTTTCCCAATAAGTTTGTGTAATCAGTGGTGGAAAATGCCCACAATAATATTTAAAATAACATAAACACTCTATTGTTTAATGAGTTTCAAACACAGAAGTTTACTAATCTTTACCTCAGTTGGCTGACATTCACGTCCAAGGGCATGGGTCCTGGGGATGTGATGTTGGAACTTCTATCCTCCGTCAGGTGTAACCTGATGTTCTCTAATGTTATCTGAAACACAATCCATTATACTTAAGGTAAATTCTCAACACCGAAATGGAATTTGAATATCTTGTTAGTGAGTAAAATTCTAAAATAATATTTTGAGATGCAAGCCAGCTTGTACACATCTTTCAGATTATTCAAAACTTAAATATAAACATACATTCTCTATATTCATCCAACTTTACACTTGTGTGTAATCTTTTTACCCTGTACTGTACTTGCTTCCTTAAAAACATATATATTTTTAAATAGGCTAGTTCTACTGATTTCATTAAAGTAAGTATTATGTTGTGCTGCTAACAGAAAAATATCTTCCCATTTGTCTTTGAAGACTAAAATAACTTTTCTCATTTGCTTTTTTTTATGAAATGTTAACAATCACATCTTCCTGCATCTGCTGAAGTGAATAAAAAAGCCACAAAAACTCATGAAAGTACTAAAACGTAAAGTTTCATATTCATTTACAACAAAAAATGTAAAAACATTCATGATCATCAGTCCAAACTACCCGGAGACAGGACAAGGCTCATCTAGATTTCTGAGAGCCTACTGTACTTATTGCATCATAGTTGCCACAGTAGGAAGGTAACTCATGGATATGCTATGCATTACTGAAGTGGTTAACTTATTGAGTTGTTCAAGTTGAACTAAATGTGTGATCTTTGTTCATTAGATATTAATTTCAGTAACTACTGTAACCATATGTGTAGGACAAACATACTGTAGGCTACGCACTTTGTTTCTAGTGATAGTTTCTTTGGGGCTGAATTCAGGATTGACTTTGCAATTAAAAACGCTTCTAACTGGTTTCAAGCTGATTTCCTTAGTGCAAATAATGATAAAGCTGAACGCATTTGTTTTTCACTAAGACATTTAGAATACAAGAACATTTCCTCTTCTGTCAAACTTTTGGGATTTCATTTGGATTCAAAGCTTACTTAGGAACTTCATATTCAAAACTCAAAACATTATTTCAAAGAACATTATTTTGAAGATTTCACAAGTCTGTTTTTTGTTAAGAAGGCTAAAATATTTTGCCTCATCCTATGGGGAAACAGTGTAGGAGCTGGCAGGATCTTTATTTAGCAGAAATAGACATTACGAATCATGTTTGACATTCCAAGCAGAAGCAAACAAACGTCAAATCTTTGCCTTTTTTATTATTTGTGTACTTTTTATTTTTATTATTTATTTGTGTACTAAGCATAAATATTTACAAAATTATAGTACAAGAAGATTTGGACATTCTAACAGCTAAATAAATTTATTTGAATCCATAATTTTTACAAATACAGTTTTTTTTAAGTTACCTGCCAATTTCCGAGAACTAAGTATGAGTGAATTTAGAAATAAGTTGTCCAAGTGGCTTCTGGACCAAAATTGTTATTTTGTTGTGAATTTTTTGGATGTAGAAGTTTTGAATATTTAGTTAGTAACCGTCAATGTACTTGTGGATTTTTTTAAAGTGGCTCATATATCGACTTGTCTATTACACTTGTATGTGTTTAATTACAACTAAGACTTTATTATTATTATTCTTTCTTTTACAAACTGAACCCATATTTTAGCGACTCACATCAACGGGCAGTGGCGTAGCCAACACCTCATCCTCAGCCAGGTCCGCCAGCCCCGCGATGGTGGCAACACTGAGGCCCAGCTCCGTGTTGGCGACCCTGACAGTCAGCAGGTTGGTGAACCACGCCCCGCTGCCCAGGCCTGGCCCCACCCACTGAGCGGGGGCCTGGGGCGTGACACTGTGGTCCAGGCGGGCCGTTATGCGGGGCTTGTGGTTCCCGGCCCCCGCACCCCCACCACTCACCTCCGCCCAGCCCCGCGACCGCATCGTGAACTTGCTCTACAACCACACAACACACATTACACACTGCAAAGGTAGCCTGTAATTTGAGTAATTTAGATTGAGCTTGAATCAAATTTGAGTTGATACAAATCAAATTTGAATTGAATTTGGCTGTTTCAAGCAACAAGTCCAGAAGTAGTAAGGAATAAAATTAAACACCATTAAGTTTACTATATGTTGGAGTATAACCCCCCTAAATTCAGCGTATTTGTATAATAATAAGAGTACCTTTAAAATAAACAATATAAGAAGAAATATGAAGGTATAAAATTGATTTAACAATACTATAAAAATCCCACTAAACATTAGAAATACCAAAAGGTATTTTCAACAGCAAAATTCTTACAAAACTAACTTTTATTTAAATACCAATTTTCATACGTAGTTATTATGTCAAAGTTGATTAGTATAATATTTAGGTACATAAATACCTTGTAGGAATATTTATTTATCCTTTGTGTGAATAACAACTGTTTCTTTTATAACCAGCCACTTGACTTCACAGTTCGCTACCAACTGGCTCATATATGAGACAATCAGATGATTAAAATAGACACAAAAAACATACAGGGCAGACCGCAAGCAGTGAGCTAGTCAATCTCCCTGACCAATATGAATGTTAAGTCTACAACTCTTGGAGAACAGAGAGAACACAATGCCACCAAACCCAGAGAAGCATCTCACTTGTGAACCAAAAATCCTTACAGACAGATAGAGAATAATGAGACTCAAATGCAGGCTATTACGATTTTGGAGGTATTTGAAAAGCTGGGTAAATTGGTGCACATGTGGGACATCAGTCTACTGGAATTGCCCACCGGCTCATATATGGAGCAAACTCAGGCTGAATACCAGTGCCTCATGTATGGGATGGTCAATATATATATATATATATATATATATATATATATATATATATATATATTTATGATTTTCATGTCAGTAGCGAACATAATAAAATAACCATTTTAAATATAGATGGTTATATCTTACCGGCTTTTCTGTAAAGCAGGTAAAATTAATTTTGAATTGCTTACACATTTATAGTATTTTATACTCTTAACTTAAAACTAACTATAGCTCTAAGAGATAACTATGCAAATTTAACAGCCACTGATATCGTTCACCGCTAAAAAAAAACATTTAGCAACTAAAAATAAACATTTTAATTAGTCAATAACGACAAACACTACTAAACACATCCTTAGCAAACTTCCAAAAATGCTTGGACCACTCGAAACACAAGTTTGCTTGACAAAATTACTATTTCCATAAAACCTCTACAAGGTCCAGTTCATCTAATTACCTGGGCTACATTGAACTGCGTTAAAATATATAAATGCACAAAACAGTGATTTAATATCTTCACTTTTGGTTTAGCTGTTAAAAAACACTAATACTAATTTAAGCTACTACGAATAAAAAAATCAGTGTCTGAATGTCTACATACAATGATGCAGGGGAGGGGAGGGGTACAGAGAGCACGCAAAGTGTGGGAGGGCTTAGACAGCCGTACCTGAAGTTACAGACCATGCCAGGTAAGGGAGAGAATATACTCTATAGACAATCGTGCCGAGGTGCAGAAAGATTGTGAGAGGTACCTTCATTGTCTGACCAAACAAAGGGAAGCATGCACAGAGAATACAACATCACTGTCGACAAACCTGCACCTTCACATGTTATCAATACTTAGATGGTAAGAATGTATTACATAACTTGAATTTGCTGTGTTATATTCTTGCAAACAAGATTGATGCAAAAGTACCAATCAAATCTGATTAACAGCAATTTTTTTAAGAATAAATTTAAAGAATATAGAAGAGTCAACTGTGAAAGAAAATTTGGAAAATAAAAGGTTTGAATCAAATGTAACATTTTTGGCAGTTGAGTCATATTCTAAATCAAACGTATTTATTCAGTGCTACACAAATAGTGGCACAATCATGATTAATAATGCAAATTTTGTAACATTAGCAAGTTTAAATTTTCTAATTTACATAGTGACTGCTATTTTCAATCTCATCAACATATTTGAGCCAATATTTTCAAGTACTCTTTTAGTGTCGTTTTAAATTTTAGAAAACTACTTTAATTTTTTCAGCTGCTAAATATTTTTGTTTAATAATGTATTTCCAAGATACACACCTTTATTATAAATAATTCAATGTACGTTGTGTTAAAATTGTGTTTTGTTTTCTTCCAGCCCACTATATTTGATATAACCATCTTTTTGTTGACCAAACCGTCTATTTTTAAACAATATAATACATTCAAATATATATAGTAAGAATATTTATTTAATGAAAATACTTTTTCAATGACTCTCGAATGAAAGTTTACCATTTTTTCAATGTAAATAAGTGTAAAACCTTTTACAGTTATAGGGGTGTGCGATGCAGCGATTTTATTTCGATTCGATGCATCGATGCGATTCAAAGAATTTCAATTCAAATCGATGCATTTTGAATCGATGCAATGCGACATATTTCAATGATTAAAACTCAGCCTAAGCACCAATTTTTATGACCAACATGGATGATCTACCATCTTGGCCAAAGTCTAGTTATAATTTTCTGATTTGATAATTAATTAATTCTTTTCCCATCCTATCTTGACCCATCTTCTCAAAAACTTTTGCAATAAAAACGCAAAACCTAAATTTAAGTTTCAAAGGACGGATAAATACAAACGAGCGCCAAACTTGCATAACAAGTGACGATGTAGACAGTTTTGCCAGATTGTAAAATACCACTATCGTACCATGCCAGTAAAACTACCATATTTTTGACAAAATACTATTTTACTCACCCTAGGAATAGTTATGTGAAGGTATAATGTTATTCAAATAACTCACAGTTTATTATAAATTCATAATGGGGAAAAATGTAGTTGTAAGATAATGACTCAAAGAAATAATTTTGTCAGACGACTGCTTTCAACAGGACCTCACCCCTCCTCTCCCGTCCTTTCCTATCTCCAAGGTCAGATTTTTAACCGCCGACCCAAACACTCCCTGCACCCTTTGTATTAAGGTGTCATTCTCTCATTTTGTAATTA
Source organism: Allygus modestus (assembly GCA_963675035.1). Taxonomy (NCBI): domain Eukaryota; kingdom Metazoa; phylum Arthropoda; class Insecta; order Hemiptera; family Cicadellidae; genus Allygus; species Allygus modestus. Next base: position 12,368,144 of record OY776111.1, on the reverse strand, counting down.
AAACACATTGCAATAAATCGCCTTTTACCATCTTTTATGTATATTCCAAGTTTTTTACAGTGGAAGTATAAACTAATGTTGATGTGCTGTAAGATTAACAAAATAAGACTTATACATTAACAAAGACTAACCAGGTGATTGATATGTTGTTTTGTGAATGGTTCAATCAATTAACTAAGGCATATAAAAGGAAGTGAGGTTAAAGCTAATGTAGTTTCAAAATGTGGGTATTAAGTTGAAACTCCGACACAAGCTCACCACCAGGCCTATTACAGTATATAAGCAGACTCAATAGGCTCTTTAACTGTGTTACAAAATATAGGTTCAACATTTTGTAGGTAACATAATAGGTTTAATCACATTAAAAGTGTTTTGGGCACTTAGTGATCAAAATTAAACGTTGAAAATCATACGTCAGACACTAGTAGCTTACATTTTAAAACATTTTAACACCGTTTAGTTTAAACTGTATGAATTATCAGATTTTTTATGATTTTACCTTTTGTTGGATAAAGTTACTTAATTTTATGTAGTTTTTATAAAATATTGCAATCTAAGAGTGCTAGTAGATAAATCTCTTATTTGGTCTTAAAATACCAGAATTAACAGAAACTCAAAAAAATAATTGATTTTATTTGTGTGCCTACTGAAAATTACACCTCATAATTTCTGCTCTATGATATCTGACGATTTAAAACAGTCACTTGTACTACAGTGTGTGAAACTAACAAACTTCCCCTGATGGTATTGATATGTGTAATTATATGATTCAATAAATGGGACAATTTAGAAAGGTTCCCATAAAACATCAGTAATCTATGAGCAAGTGGATTCTAACTAATAAATGAAACATGATTCCTCAAAATAAATCAAAGCAGCTGGATAAGGACCAATAGTAAAATAACAAATGGAATGTGGGATGTTTCTGCAATGTGCTGAAGGTTTTTTACAACTGTAACCAGCCGACCTCACATAACATTTGCAAATATAGGAATGATAATAGAGGAATGAGGATTGAACAAAACATAAGCAAGGACATGATAGAAGAATGATGATAAGGTAAAACATCAGTAAGGGTATGATAGAGGAATAATGATAAGGTAAAACATTAGCAAGGTTATGGTAGAGGAATAGTGATGGGGTAAAACACCAGCAAGGGAATGATAGAGGAATGATGATGGAGTAAAACATCAGTAAGGGTATGATAAAGGAATGATGATGGGGTAAAACATCAGCAAAAGTATGATAGAGGAATGATGATCGGGTAAAACATCAGCAAGGGTATGATAAGGAATGATGATAGGGTAAAACATCAGCAAGGGTATGTTAGAAGAATTCTGATGAGATAAAACATCAGCAAAGGTATGACAGAGGAATTCTGATGAGATAAGTAAAACATCAGCAAGGGTATGTTAGAAGAATTCTGATGAGATAAAACATCAGCAAAGGTATGACAGAGGAATTCTGATGAGATAAAACATCAGCAAGGGTATGACAGAGGAATGATGATGAGGTAAAACATCAGCAAGGGTATGTAGAGGAATGATGATGAGGTAAAACATCAGCAAGGGTATGATAAAGGAATGATGATGAGGTAAAACATCAGCAAGGGTATGTAGAGGAATGATGATGAGGTAAAACATCAGCAAGGGTATGATAAAGGAATGATGATGAGGTAAAACATCAGCAAGGGTATGATAGAGGAATGATGATGAGGTAAAACATCAGCAAGGGTATGGTAGAGGAATTATGATGTGGTAAAACATCAGCAAGGGTATGGTAGAGGAATTATGATGTGGCAAAACATCAGCAAGGGCATGATAGAGGAATGATGAAGAGGTAAAACATCAGCAAGAGTATGATAGAAGAATGATTATGATTAAGTCAAACATCAGCAAGGGTATGATAGAGGAATGATGAAAAGGTAAAAAATCAGCAAGGGTATGATAGAGGAATGAAAATGTGGTAAAACATCAGCAAGGGTATGATAGAGGAATGATGATGGGGTAAACATCAGCAAGGGTATGGTAGAGGAATGATGATGGGGTAAAACATCAGCAAGGGTATGGTAGAAGAATGATGATGAGGTAAAACATCAGCAAGGGTATGGTAGAGGAATGATGAAGAGGTAAAACATCAGCTAGGGTATAGTAGATGAATGATGATGAGGTAAAACATCAGCAAGGGTATGGTAGAGGAATGATGATGAGGTAAAACATCAGCAAGGGTATGATAGAGGAATGATGATGGGGTAAAACATCAGCAAGGGTATGATAGAGGAATGAAGAAGAGGTAAAACATCAGCAAGGGTATGGTAGAGGAATGATGATGAGGTAAAACATCAGCAATGGTATGACAGAGGAATTCTGATGAGGTAAAACATCAGCAAGGGTATGGTAGAGGAATGATGAAGAGGTAAAACATCAGCAAGGGTATAGTAGATGAATGATGATGAGGTAAAACATCAGCAAGGGTATGATAGAGGAATGATGATGGGGTAAAACATCAGCAAGGGCATGATCGATGAATGATGTAGAGGTAAAACATCAGCAAGGATATGATAGAGGAATGATGATGCGGTAAAACATCAGCAAGGGTATTATGGAGGAATGGTGATGGGGTAAAACACCAGAAAGAGTATGTTAGAGGAATTCTGATGAGATAAAACATCAGCAAGGGTATGATAGAGGAATTCTGATGAGATAAAACATCAGCAAGGGTATGATAGAGGAATGGTGATGGGGTAAAACATCAGCAAGGTTATTATAGAGGAATGATTAAGGGGTAAAATATCAGCAAGGGCATGATAGAGGACTTCAAATGGGATAAAAAAACAGTGAAAATCAATCATGTAACTTAGAGGATCTTAAAAGTCAACATTTTGTTGTTTATTTGAAATTAATTTTGAAAATAAGACATTAATAAACTATTTATTTTTTCAAAAATTGTTATTCATATAATGTGTAATGTAAATTCTTTCAATTCAGTGAAAATGAGTCATCCTTTATTAAATTCATTAATAATTTCTACTTTACACGAAAAAGGCACAGATTTGCAAACATAATTACATCACAAATTATTAATGAAGAGTGAATAATCAAGCTATATCATTGATAAACAAAATAAACAAAGGTCAAATGCACATAAATAGAAAAGTACACAGACAACATTTTATAAGAACAAGAGTAGGGTGAAATACACCAAGATGAATTTAATGAGAGATTTAAAGACCATGCAAGAACGGTGAGAAGAAGATATTACATCAACAAAGTAGTGGGCAAATTGAACAACATCAAAAACCAGCTGGTAGTCGTAGTCTTAAGGTTGAAAACGTAAAACTTGGTTTGAACTGGTTTTAAAATATGTTAAAAAAATGCTACCCCCTTATTGAGGAAGATCAGGTTAGTAACCACTAAGAAATCTAATAACTATAATTGTCTTACATTTCTGATAAATTAACCCTAGTTCTACCCAGTAGTTTTTGGTAAAGCCAATTTTTCAGTTTAAGTTATATATATTGTAGCATGAATCTTCCCAAAGGCAGTATGATTAGAAGAAAATTAACAGATTAAATTTAAATGAATAAATGGTGCAAGAAAAGATAACTTGGTGCAATATCAGAGCTTCACATACGCTCTAAGAGTCAAAAATCTTTTAGTAAAACATAAACGTCTACTTTGTGTAGTAAAATATTGATTACAAAAGAACAGATAACATACAAATAAAGTGAAAGTTAAAAAAAAGGTTTAAATTTAACAGATTTATTATGTTCATACACTAGATTTTTAATTTCAAAGGGCGTTTTAACTACTGTACAAGTATGACTTGATGGCCAATGAAGGGGCAAGGGGTGTGGTAAGCTATTGGTTTGGTTATCCAAGAAACTACCAATTTAGTGTAATGTTTAATATCAATCAGCCAAGAAAAAATCTTAAAATCAAAACGATACAAAAAACAAATTACTTCATCACATGGCAAATTAAGTAAAGATTATGGTGTTATGGTAGGCGTAACTTCCTCTCATTTTATCTTCCCCTGAGTGGCCAACAGTCATATTTTTTCAGTGTTAAATGTTTCAATGGACTGTAACAAGGAAGTCAGTCTTGTAAAGCTTTTATCAAAGAGAACACTTAGTATTGTCAACTGTATGGATTCAAGCGTATTTGTTGTGCAGGAGCTATGCTACTCTCCGAGTTCATTATTACAAGTCGTAAAGTCAAACTCTCCCTCCTTCCTCTCCACGTGACACTCTCACCAGCGGAAAGTAAGGCGAGGGTTTGATCTTGGGGCCTGCAATGATGTGGCGTGGAGAATAGAATAGGACTGTCACAAGTTATGTGCGCAAAAACGCAGGTACTGACCTGGAACTCATCCCAGGGTATGGACGGACATTCCTCCGCGGAGATGTTGAAGATCTGCAGTTTGACGGCCGAGGTGAAGCCTTCGGACTGCTGCATCACCTCCACCTGACCCAGCTTGAAGGTCGCAACGGCCACCTTCAACACAACACAGAAGTAAACACCAGACTATATCCACAAACATAATCATTCGATCACCACGATTGGCAACTTAGGCGTTTACTTAAGCCTTAATCGCAAGTCAACAGGGAAATCATTAGTTCCCAGTCTGTTCTAGAGTGCAGCACCATAAAGCTACAGCAAAAGGTCACCACAAATGACTGGACGCGGTAGCTCAGAGGTAGAGTACTAGCTTGGCAAGTAAAACCTGGTCAAACAGGTTCAATCCTGGCAGACTGCAGTGATATTTTTCACGAGCGGTCATCTGACCTGTACACGTTACTAATACTGTTGCGGATCATCTCTGTCTTTAGATTGTCGCTCAGCCTTATGGCAATGAACAGTTGAGTTTTTTTATAAAACAAACGAACAATTAATTCAAAGAGTTAACATTACATTAAGGTGAAGCGTTATAAGTGTTTGATTTTATGATGTCCTGATAAACAATTTTCGTCCATAAGAAATCAAAGGATATTTTATAATAACAGTAGTAAATATTTTATCAGCAACTGAAAAAATATTGCATCAAACCCTGAAAGATCGATAAGTTTGCATGTATATTTACAGCTCCTACACAACAACTGACTTCTCATTTCCAGCTACTGAACCCACCAGATCTCTGCGCTTGTAGCTGCTGGCAATGCTGTGCGACGTTTCACTGTGCGACGGAGTTGTCAGAGTCGCTTCGTCGTCTTCCAGCGCGTCATTGGCCAGCTCCACCCCTCCTCCCCCTCCCCCTCCATCCCCTCCGAGAGAGAACATCGTGTCTCCCTTGTCCAGGTCTTTCATGTTGAACGCCACGTAATTGTCACTATCAGAGCTAGCATCTGATCTGTGGACAGATGGTGTAAAGGTTTAGTAGGCGAGTAAACTGCAAGCACAGATAGTGACCATTTTGAGTTTTTCTTTGATGCTTTATTGCCATTAGACATAAAACTTTACATAAATTACTGTCCACTCATACAAAATAATCTGTAATATATAGAAAGACTTGTTTTGGCATACATATATATATATATATATATATATATATTGGATCATTTTTCAGAGGTCTTGATTTTAACGCTAAAATGCCTGCTTGAGTAGTTGGCGTAGTGGTTTAGAATAAATCTTTCTTTTTAAGAATGAATCCAAAGATCTCTAAAATCTATGGCAAAAAATATTTTTAACTTATAAAATAATTTTTGTTGCCATTAAAATAAAAAATAAAAACTGCCATCAATTACTATGTATTTATAACTCAAAATACAAACAAACAAATTATTTCTAGTGTATAATTGGGAGTTTAAATCCTCCAATCTGCATCACTCACTGGTATGTTTGCGTTCAGCAGTAACGTGTTCACCTACCTCACAGACATTGAGTCACTGGCGTCATCCAAAATGGTTGAAGACTTCAACTTATCCAGCGGGTTGACAATCATGTTGCCGATGCCTATGCTGAACCCCTTCAGCTTCTGGGCCATCCCTTGAGCCTCCTGTTTGGCAACCACGAGAGGTTGACCTTCTGACACCTCTTCCACCTTTTTACTCTGCAACTAATCGAGTTCTTACATTAGATATAATATGTAATCGGTTAGCTTTGAACAGACCTAATTTGAATGTGTAATACAAATACACTATGTATTTGACTACAGAGAACTCTCTTTTAACTGACACCGTTTTAACTGTCAGTAGATTTAACTGCTTCCCAGCCAAAAGCAGAGTTCGCCTTAACAGCCCCTTATTAAAATCAGATTAGTTTAACCACCTCGATAAGCTGTGAGGTTATAGTTTGTGGCACCATTTTGGTTCTCTCATTCTCTGACTGGGCCTAAGATTAACTGGTATCATTGTTCAAAATCGATTGCTTTGTACATCTTTTATGTATATTTACCGTCTTGTATTTCAGTACAGTATACAGTTAAATGTATTTTGTAGTGTTGTAACACATAATCCTGTTTAATCGTAATAACACATATCATACTATTCAAGAAATGGCTTAACCACCTTTTTCCCGGAATTACCTCATTTACATTTCCATGCTCAAAAATTTAATAAAAATAAACGTGTCTGTACAGGCTAAGTATTTCTTTGGGGATACTGGATAATTTCTGTTGGTCACGTTTCTTCAACGGTAGTGGGCAACTTTTCATCTTTACCTTTTTGTTGGAATGCTTTTTGGAATGTCACATGTTGTAGAAGCTTGGCTTCAATCTATGTAAATGTTTGTGGTAGATAAATTGAAATTGAAATCCGTTCAGAAGAGTTGTGTTAAAACAGAACACACAACGACAGACACCACCTTTTTAATAGTATGGATAGAATCCTCTATCGATTAATATAGAATACTTGATTTCCCCCAGAGTCAGTTACCTCGTATTTCTTGTCCGTGACGTGGTTCGTGGCGGGCTGGGACTTCTGGAAGTGAGCGTGGGAGGAGCTGAACTGTATGGAGAGCTCCACCTTCTTGCCACCGGTCTTCCGCGGCTCCGTGCGACCGAGGGAGAGCGACGTGTTGTCACTCAGGTTGTCGCTCGTGGGCGACGTGAGCGTCGGATGCCGCTTGTACACTCCTCGGTCCTGCGATCGGAAAATGTCAATGAGTTTCAAGAGTTTAATTGTATTTAAACATACATGCATTTGACAAAGTCAAGTTATTTAAAAATATTTTTTTAACAAAAATAGGTTAGCAGCCTTACTTTAACCATCTACACAGATTATAAGTTTGTGCATGGAACGTACACAGAAAAGAAAGGGGTGAGCCGTTACAGTACGAGTTGAACAGTACTGAACAAATTTACATGCCAGACTGGGATTTGAACCAATGACAGGGCCGCTGTCATAGTTCCGGAGTCAGTCGCATTGACCACTATGCCAACAACTCATAAACCAGAGGTCAGAGCTTGAATTTAAATTATAATCCACCAAGTTACAACTGATATATTGAGTAGTAAATACATACCAAAATATTGTTTTACAAAAGCAAAAAAATAATAACAACCAAAATCTTAAATAATGAATATCACAGGCTAAGTACTCATTGCAGTATAAAATGCTTCATCTTGAAGCCATTTCTCTACAATTTTTTTTAAATTTATTTAAGCTTTTGAAGGTAAATTTATTGAATAATTTTAAATTGACTAAATCATTGTACTTAAAAAATAAACCAATTTTTGTGAGCTGGCTACTGGCGAATTTATCAGGTCTTGAATGATTGTTTATGGATTATTTGAAAGCCCTTGGCTTATAGGTGTGTCTTTTGGGATTTTGGAAAACGTCCACCTTCAGGGCTTTCAAAGTTCCAATATTAATCTTCTGGAAGAATCAAAATCAATTCAATTAAGCATTTGACAGCTGTTATAGAAACAAAACACCGTACATAAGCAAGGTCAGCTGTTTTAAGCTAACTTCTGCAATGGTACCACAATTTAAACTAATAAGAAGGTATAAGGTTTAAATAATCCTGATAGAAATAATTGTGAATTTGAGCAACCAGATTCGCTTGTTTATTTTAATTTTCATCACATTGTGCCAAAAGGGGTCGTGCATATATTATGTCATGCCTCCCCGGGGAGAGGGGGTGCGGCACATCGTGACAGACCGTGACACAGGGGAGGGGGGGTGCGGCACATCGTGACAGACCGTGACACAGGGGAGGGGGGGTGCGGCACATCGTGACAGACCGTGACACAGGGGAGGGGGGGGTGCGGCACATCGTGACAGACCGTGACACAGGGGAGGGGGGGGTGCGGCACATCGTGACAGACCGTGACACAGGGGAGGGGGGGTGCGGCACATCGTGACAGACCGTGACACAGGGGAGGGGGGGGTTAAGCGCTGTGTGACATGTCACGATTAATAGCGTTAAAGCCTGCGAAATCGTCAGTCACAGTGAATAACAGTACGCCACGATCCAATCCTTAATAATTAATGTGACAGGGGGGAGGGGGGGAGTAATGAGCAGTGTGACAGAGCATGACACAGGGGGGGAGAGGATCAAAAATGCCTGATTATAGCATGGCGTAATTTATGCATAGCCCCAAAGTAGCTATTTTCGATATCAGCTGTGAGCATCAAAAGTGATACGTTTTCATCCTAGTGCCATAAAAACAGCTGGTAAATTTACTGCACGGTTATTAGTTATTCGGACACGAGTAGCGCTAGTAGCTTGCTGCGTCCACCCAACGGAGTGTTGCATTCTCAATCAGCTGTTCTTATTAATTTAATTACTAGATTAACGTAAACACTATTGCTGTCATTGAGTTGTGAGAAGTATTACTCAGCAAACCTGATAAAAATGGCTGAAAAAGATGTGTCATTATTATTTACAGTATGATGAAAAGACCACTTTCAGCACCATATGTCTTAATAACTCTGTAAGACGCCAATGCAACCTGGGCATATTTTAAGGCGAATATGAATTAATTATTGTAGAATGGGTGAGATGCCTTGTGTAGCCTTGTTTCTGTCTAAGACCGACTGATTCTTTAGCCAAGATCATTAATTAATAGCCCAATGACCAATGGCAGCTGGATCCAGTATCGAACCTCCACCAGACACTCTCAGGATCTATCTGGCGAACATCAGATTATGAAGCGAATTAATGGCATGCTAACCACTGTGCCACCCACAGTTTGATAATATTATTAACAAACAAATGGCTATTTCTACATTTTTCTATCTTATGTGGCAGTTCGGCTGGATCGACAACAACCCTTGACAACCTCTGATCATTGATTAGAATACAGAATAGATATCAGAAGACTGGTTAATTTTTGAAGCCAGGAAACCGACCAGCTGGTCCTCTGTTCAGACCACTCTTACCAGATGCTGGTTGAAACAAAAATTATTCTCGTTCTCAAAACAAAAAAAATCCCGTTTTACCCTGTTGAATCACCTTCAAAAATTCCTTTTTATCCTGCTTTCAATATGAGAACATTAAAATGTTTCCTGCTAGAACAAATAGTTTTTATTTAATTTTACCAGCTGTTCTGTTATGTTTTTGAAATGCAACTACAGGAAATTATACCAATCATATTGTGTTGATGGTTTTTAAAACTACTTAATTATTTATTTATTATTTGCAATGTTTAAGTTAAGGGTTAAATTACCCGTTTCAATCCCTTGGAGGTTCAAAATTCCTGGAAACGGGACAAAAATCCCGCAGATTGAATCCAGTGCCGCCTTTGGCATGTAACACTAGTTTCATGGTGTATTTTGCGCGTAACAGATGGACCATAAGCTCGGTTCATCCAGTCTGTATTCAATGTCCGAACTTACTTGCATGTTAGTGGACAGTACAGTGTTCCACTGTATGCTGGTGGTGGTGCCCGCGTCGTCCGCTATGCTGGAGGAGTCCGGGATCACACTCTCCAGGTCCCCCCCGGAGGATTCCTTGCCCGGACACTGGGCGGGCATCACGAACGTCACCTCCAGCTGTGGCACCAGCGCCCCCACCACCACCGTGGGCCGCCGCTCTCGGCTGGCGATGCGATCGCTGTCCATGGCCAGGAACGTCGTCAGCTGTCAGACAGACCCGAGTGTGACTACAGATTAGATTTGAATTAAAGTCCTAAATACTGTGTTCAATTATGAAAATGCTAAATGCTCCATTTTTGCCCTAAATACTTTAATGAAAACTCAATCACCTCCTACCTTTCAAGGTGAAATACTGTCTCAATTATAAAAAATCGAGAAAGTGTTGAAATATTACAACTTTTCCTTTTTTAACTATGTTTAACTGTGGTGTACACAGCAAGTTCTCCACTTTATAGATATTTCCCCAAAATTTTTCAAATCCCCTGACTCTCCCCGCCTTTCCCTAACCTTTTTCAAATTCCCTGACTCTCCCCGGCTTTCCATAACCTTTTCAAAATTCCCTGACTTTTCCTGACTCTCCCCGCCTTTCCCTAGCCTTTTTCAAATACCCTGACTTTCCCTTACCTTTTTCAAATACCCTGACTCTCCCTGACTTTCTTTTACCTTTTTCAAATTCCCTGACTATCCCCGACTTTCCCTAACTTTTTTCAATTTCCGAGACTCTCCCCGACTTTCCATAACCTTTTCCAAATTCCCTGACCCTCCTCGACATTTCATAACCTTTTTTCAAATTCCCAGACTTTTTCTCACTCTCCCAGACTTTCCCTTTACCTTTTCAAAATCCCTGACTTTCCCTGACCCTCTTGAGTTTCCCTAACCTTTTTAAAACTTCCTGACTCTCCCCAACTTTCCCTAACCTTTTTCAAATTCCCTGACATTTGACTCTCCAGAACGTGTGAACCAAGGTCAACCAGCTCACCTCGGTCAGGTCGTCGGCTATCCGCAGCAGGAACAAGAACTGGTAGTGGTTGAGCTGCACACTGACGAGGTTGGAGACGTGCGCCAGGGCTCGGATGTCGGGGGCGGCGGGAGGGCCGACGTGGGCCCACAGCGTGAGGGGGAAAGCGTCCAGGAAAGGCACGGGGCGACTGGTACCCACAGCTCGCATACCGTAGAAGTCACCCCACACTGGCTCCAGCAGAATACACCTGTGAGGAAAAATAACTATCTTGACTTATACCCTGAGACAAAGTATTTTAAGTATGTTCCTTTAAACCCATCCGGAAGCAAGTGACGGTTACACAGATTTTTATCTTTTGAATATCAGATTACCAAAAACTGTTCAAAATCTTTATACCGATATTTTTGGGGGGAAAATGTAACACTTTTTGTTTTTTACATTTTTTTCCTTAATAAACAATATTTATAATAGCTTAGAAAATTTAAAATAATCGTCATTTTAAATGGCGGAGGATAGAAACTTAAAATGTCTTACGACAACAGTATTTATTTATAGGTATAGGTAATGTATACGTGTAGAATCCAAAAATGGACAGCCAAGGACACCTTTTAAATTACACCCAGTATTATTTTTCTTTAAGCTAAGCCAGTGGTCCTTCAGAACCACATTCTGAACATGGGAGTCACAGAAACTGAACGTGAGCTCAAGGATCCACACTCACCAGATATCCTTGGCTTCCGTCCACAGCAGCTCACGGTGAAGGTGCGGCAGGGCTTCCTCCACAGAGCCCGAGGGGAGGGGGGAGGGTTCTGGCCTCACGTTGTCCGTACCTGCAGACAGTTCAAAAATCAACTTGACGGTCGAACAAACATAAAAAACTTATTAGTCATACCTCACCCTTGTTTTAAATATTGTTATTTATAGCTATTAATTTACATTTCCATAATTTTAGTTCTTAAGGACAACTAAGTAGACTGATATTGCTTGATAAGATCCTTCCTTTCCTTTAGTATAATTTCATATGCCTGAATCTGTAGCATTAACATCCAAAACCAGATCAAAAATTATAACGTTAAATAATGAAATGTAGTGTAAAATTACGTTTTTCTTGTTACCTTAAAATAAGAAAATACACTTAATGTTAGGCCTGGTCTCCACGGTGCTAAATATAGATGTCAGTAGCCAGTGATAGTTTCTGTCGGTAAACTATGTACCATGTAAATGGAACACGCAAGTTACTGATGCAACAGATGTATAGTGATAGTAGCTGTGCAAAGAAGCTGTCTACTGTCGCTTTTTTACACTGACCAATACACCACTGTAGGCAACTGACATAGGCGTAGTATTTTTATTAAAATACACCATTAATTCATTTAAAAACACAATTTTTCTATTCCAATTCATAGGTTTTAAAAATAACAATTAGGGAATGGAACCAGGTCGCAAGTCAATGCCAATGGGTTAACAACTGTCGCGCACCATGGAAACCAAGCAAGACCACATCACGTTATTGTCTGAGGTACAACAACTCACATTGTACATGGCTAAGAAACTTTTCGGTGAGCACAGGCAGGTCGTCAGTCTTGGAGGGGAAGTCAGTGGCATAGAAGAGTGAGCCGAGCTGGTACGCGTGAACGCACTTGGCGAGGTCCGCGCGCGAGCAACGCTCCACACTGCGCACGTTGGTGATGCTCGCGCGGGACACGCTGAAGTGTAGAGAGCGAGGTCGATCCTTCTGGCCCAACTGTTCACCCACGCTCTCCAGGATTAGCTGGAAGAAAGGGTAAATAAGGTTTTGAGTACTGCAGTGTTTTCAGTAATGTTTGTTGATCGTAAAAGTTTACAACTTTTTGCTGCATTCAGTGATCATTCAGTAATCATGAACTTCACCCTTCCAGTTCATCACCTGACCCGAACCTTTTTGAACGTAAATACTACCTGATCAAGTGAAAGGCTGCAACATAAACAGCACATGACAAAGCCTAATGGGCTAGCATTCATGAACTGGAGAACATAATCTTTGTTTTAGTAAGACCAGGTCCTCCACAAGAAACTATTTCTACTTAAAGCTATAGTTTACTTGTCTGTAAATAACGAATTTGTACACCTTATAAAGTTTGTTCACGAATGAAGTTTTCAGATTCTGATTCATTAATTATATCTACTAGATGAAGTGTAGATGCAAATTGTTATTCATTAATCATTATTTACTTCAGGTTAAAACAGAATCACTAGTAGAACAAACTATGGTACAAAAAGCAGGATTTATAGAGCAACAAAAATGCAAACTTTTCTCTGTAATGTTTTTCTTGCTTGTGGTTTTGATGAGCAAAATATTTCAGAAGCTCTGCTGCAACTCAAGAATGATAACTACATTCTAAATTTCTTTAGATATTGCTTAATTTATTCCAGCCCAAAATCAGTTATATACTAACTGTCCTAATGATTAGCTGAAGTTTCTATCTCTATCAAGACCCCCTTGTGATACCAAATCACTAACCTTTTATTAAAAACCAAAAAGAACCACTCACCCTGGGCATGATGGCTTCAATTTTGACATCGATGTAAGACAGAGAGGCGGCATCTTTGCTGTTTCCCGCAGCGTTGGAGGCAGACATGGCAGCAGAGAGCAACGGCTTTTGTAGCGAGAGAGCAAACGAGTTCAGCCACAGAAGCGTGAGTACGTCGAAGTGAACTTGGATCGGGTTAACATGAATGTAGAACTTGGGAGGGGGCACTGCAACATTGTAATCAAAATAATTTAAAATCCAGCAGTCGGTTTTTGTTTTATATTTTTTACTCATTTGTGTTTTGTACTGTAACTGGAATAATCTAAAAAAAATTGAGACTTCCCTTGACGATTTGTTATTATACAGTGTGGGAAATTTCAAAACAAAATTTAACTTAATCGCTGTATAAGACACCGACACAACTTGGGCGTATTAACAGTGAATATGAATGAATGATGACTGTAGAATGGGTGAAATGCCTTATGTAGCCTTTTTACTGACTAAGACCGACTGATTCTTTAGCCGGGATCATTATAGTGGGCCAATGACCAATAACAGCTGGATCCAATTTCGAACCTACACAACATTTTCCACCAGAAGAGTATTTAATTAATTCACAAACAAGTTATTTAGAGTGACAAATTTCACGACAAGTAATCATTTGAATTGTAATTTGACAACTGAAGTTTCTAGAGGTAGCAGAATGACATCGCACTTCAGATTCAGGAGGTCTGATCAAATAATTAGTTGGCCATTCTAAAATAAGTTTTTACGTTTCCTGCATCAGGTCCTACAATTACTAATTAGTAAATTTCCTATGGAAAAGTGAGCTATTAGAATGACCCGCACGGTAAAACTTAAGCCTGGGACACCATAGAAGTTATATGAAGTAAGATATGTGTGTATGTACTTGCACTCTAGCGATCACATTTTTTGTCCAACTTACTTCAAATTTGGAAGAGACATTCCTTTCTATAATCAGTTGGACAAGTTCGTTGAGAAAAACAATCGGATAACTCTAACCCCATTTTTTGGAGATTTTGTTTTTCAAATTTTGAGTTTTTGGACCCAAAAAGGGTCAGAAAATCCCAGTTTCATAGTCAATGCTTGTTAAAATATACAATGTAAACTGTAAAAAATGTTAAGTCCTCTCTCATTGTTCTAGCACAAATCTTTAACAAGTCATTAAAGAAAATATAAATTGACTATACACAGTACATTATCTTAAAAAGGTTTTAAATTGTAAAAGGCAGTTTTTCATATCTTTATGTAATTTTTTAACCCCCAATATGAGGGGGGATCAGGATTAAAAGTTGGTAAGGGGATACTAAAGTTTGATCCTGACAGGATCTCATCCCAATCTTATAATACACAACATTGCCATCCCAATATTGCATTGAAATAGAACCAGGAGCATCAACAAAGCCAAAAAACAACATGTTTTCCATTTAAAAAAAAATGGCACAAATGGGTGTTTAAATCTGCAACTTTATTGTTTTTTTATGCGAAAAATTTGCTTTGCTTCCCTCACATCAGCGTGCTGCATGCGAACTCATTATTAAATTGTGATAAGATATTGTTTACTTACAAGGGAAAGGCACATCTCCTGGGTAATAGTAGTAGGTGAACTCTGCGTGGAGTGTCATGATCTCTGGGACGTGTGTCATGGCGTGGCGCTCTCTGTCACCTGCATACAGTCACATGACATGCGTCATTACAATATCACCCAGGTACAATGACAAGGTTTTATTGCTTGTTGATATGCTATTTATTAGTGAATTTCCTTTGGAAAGTGAACTATTAGCATGACCCGCACGGTGAAACTTAAGCCCGGGACCACCATAGAAGTTCCTAACGTGACCCCCTGAACACGTTTTGGGGGGTCGTTCAAAATTTTATATATATATATATATATGTGTTTGCACTCTAGCGGTCGCAATTTTTGTCCGATTTACTTCAAATTTGGTAGGGACGTTCCTTTCTGTAATCAGTTGGACAAGTTTGTTGGGCAAAACAATCGGAAAACTCTAAACCCCTTTTTTGGGGGATTAATCTTTCAAATTTCGAGTTTTTGGGCCCAAAAATGGTCATAAAAGCCCCAGATGTAAAATAAATGCATGTAAAAAGATGGGAATTAGAGAGGCGAAAGTTTTAAGCCCTCTCTCGTCATTCTAGCATAAATATTTACCGAGTTATTAAAGAAAATGTGTATCGGCTAAACACAGTACGTTGTCTTATGGGGGTTTTACACTAGAAAAGCCTGTTATTCCTTTGTTAGAGTACTTTTATTACCCCCAGCAACCTCACGCCTACTTTCAAGCCTGTCTGGACCTTCTCCTAACCTTATATTGGGAAAAATTGTATTCCCACCTTTGCAAGTAAATGAAACCAGGAGTAACAGAACAGCCAAAAAATCAATGTTTTCAGATTTCAATAAAAATTGGACAAATGTATGTTTTTACACTGATTTTGAGTTTTAAAAGATTTTATTTGGAAATTCACTTCCCTCACGTCAGCGTGCTGCGTGCGAACTCGTTGCTTGTTGATATGCTATTTATTTATAAAGCCAAACCGTCCAGGGAACTTCTAAGAAGACCATGAGTCAGATGCTCATGAACCACTGATTAAATGAAAGGTCTTGGCGAGATAGTTGGGAGACATGTATTACTTATTTTATACAATCTCTCCAAAGGTCTTAAGAGTCTTCATCTTCGGAAGTTGCCTGACGCCATCTTGGAGTTTCGTTCCGTAAGACCAATGTTAAGTTAACTTTGTGCCTCCGTTACTCCTCACCTGATAGTCATAAAACATTTGCTTAGGTGTCAAAATAAAGGTGTAGTGGTTCTCAAGGAAATTATAATTTTGAAGTTATTGACAAATTAGTGAAAAAATATGTAATACAATTGAAAATTAAACAATTTATAGTAAAATCATAAAGCCCAAATTAATGAATTAACGGGACAAAGCTCCAAGATGGTGTCTAGCCACTTCTGGTGATGATGAAGCTTAAACATTAAAATTAAAATAAGTTGTTAAATACTGGAATTTAATAAGATGTGGAATTTGATTCGACTACGAAACTGAAATCAATTAAACAAGAAAAGCTGTTGGGAAAAGCTAGTTATAATATAAAGCCGAACCGCTCCAGAAAACCACAAGTCCCACCCATGAAACATATACTTGAATGAAAGGTGTCGGTTCAATAAATCTACAAGCTGGATTAAAAATTGTATATTTTTGTATAAACTTTTTGATTTTTTCCTAAACGTGAAACCAATTGGAACCACCTTTTACCAAAGAATCAACATGATTTTCAAATAAAGACTTTTATAAATTGTGTAGGCTTTTACAACAAAATATCTTAAGTCTAAAAAAAATTGCACCTTAAATTTTCTATTTTTTCATGTTATCTTATTTTTTAAATTTTTTGGTTCTCCTTTAAAAAATTCATCCAATGAAAATAAAGGATTGTTCATTATAATTTCTTTTACTTTTCTTAATTCTGTTCTTCCAATTACTTCAATTTTGTGAATTTTTTTAATTTGATTTATGACTCTTCCCATCATGTATTGGGGTGAATTTTCATATGTAGTGGTTCTGTGGATTTGATGTTGAATGATGAATTGTTTTCTAGTGTGATAATTATGATTATGTTGTAATTCTTTTATTTCACTTCGTTCATTTACATGTAATTACAAAATTTCTATAATATAAAGTCCAAAAAATGTTATAATTTGAGTCTTTTCAAAGAGTTTCCGACTTGGCTCATCGTGTTTGGCATGCATAATAATTCTTATTGCTCGTTTTTGTAATTTAAAAATTTTCTTTTGGGTCTCCTTAGATGTGCCGAACCATACAGGGAGGCAGTATAGTAATATACTTTGAAAATAAGAGTAATAAACAATTTTTAGGTTTTCAAAATTGAAGCAATTTGCTAATACTCTCAGATTAAAGCAGACAGAGTTTAATTTGTTCATGATTTTATTTATTTGAGTATTCCAGTTTAAGTGGTTATCTAAAGTTATTCCTAATAAATTTATTTCAGAGACCTCAGAAATTTTTTCATTTTCTAAATTACTGTTTTATAAAAAAAACACAACTTTAGCAACAATTTATGAAAACATTAACCTTTTATTTTCATCTAAAATTGAATGATAGACTACTCTACAGTACTCGGTAACATTTGTTCTGTTATGTACATCTACATCTACAGAATAACATGCTATTCAACTGCTTTACATCACTACTGAAAAAAAGGGTAAGTAACGAGCATCTAGATTTAAAATAAATAATAACCATTCCAAACTAAATCGATAAAACAATGTTTAATTTTACAAAAAAATCAAATCAAACTAAAATGTTCTATAAACCAAAAACAATGTAGACGAGTGCAACGGGAAAGCCGGGAGGAACACTCATGCTCTAAACTGACCGTAGCTGCCCCCCGAAGCGACACTGGGCCTCCGTCTATGTTGGGCTGCAACACAAGCAAAGCTCTACACTACGACGGTAGACATGACGGTTAGCAGCGATTACAGTGGCATCGTAGTAGTGAATAAGCATATAGCAGCTGGTGAAAGGAGAAGGACGATATTACGAGGAATTATTGGGTCAGCTTTGCTTTCCAAAGTGTTAAAAGGGTTATGTTTTACCAATACTACTGATAGAGATAACATTATCTGGCTTTTACACCCCTGTGCTAACCATCTGTACGAGGCAAATGCATTAGCTAAGTGTTCGAGCAGAAGCTAACAAGCGCTCGCTTAGATTTAGCCGACACGATGCATCACTTTCATCTTACTCAATCTTTATTCTCTTACCCTCCCATTAATTATTGGCAAGGCAATTCATAAAACAAATCGACTGTCCCCTAAGCCACAAAAGGAACATTTCATTTGCTCAGGCAGTACGATGAAAAATCTACTACAGTGTTACAAAAATAATTTAAAAGCCATAAATCTTGATAGAACAGCTTTTGGCTAATTTTCCAACAATGTATATGGTAAGGTAAGGTTTGTGTAACCTTCTGGCCAAGGTCTGTTGGACGAGTTTTCAGGTCGCACTAGTGCCTCTGACATGACCTATCGACTTCTAAAGTAGCCGGGACCAACGGCTTAATATGCCTTCCCAAGCATGGTGGCAGACTTTTAAAAGTCAGTTGGATTTCACCGGGAATTGAACCAAGGTCTCTTGGGTGGTAGGCCAGTATTCAAACCACTCAGCTTTGACTACTCAGCAATATGATGTGCATTCTACATTTTGAAAAGTCAATTATTAACTTTAATATATGGCATTGTTGTTATTGCTGGATTAGGAAACCCCAACATTAGCTGCTAGGCACGTCTTCCACAAGCGGGAATTTTGCGCAGGTTTCTGGAAGGATAGGATATAGCAGGAAAGGAAAGGGTGGTATGGGTCAGGCAGCCAAATTGACCTTTCAGAGGACCAACTCCCGTGCTCCTGTGACAACTGTGATCAGGCTCAAACAGGCGGACCCCCTCTGCCCTCTAACTGGCCAACTCAACTGACAGGGTATCCATGTACAACAGCCAGGGACCACATTCTCCGGTTGGGAACCAAACCCGGAGTCTCCGTCCCCAGCCGCCAATAAAAACCAAAGGTAAATGGAGGAACCAAAGGTGAAAGAGAAGCTCGTCATAATGGACATCCAAAAGACATACCACATGTAATTTGCTATACCCAATGTCAGCCTCAAAACTGGTATAGACCAGTTTTAAGGTTGTCCTGGGACATTATGGCATTATGGAAGCTATTAACCACTTTTCACAAGGATGCCCTAAAATCAAAGTCTAAATAACCTTTCAGTTCCTAATGCTTCCTGCCTTAAAATGAGAAATACTCAACTGTGATTAATAAGCGGTATGTCACCAGTTTTAATTGCAGAAACCAAATAAATGTTAACTGGATGAATAATCAAGATTGACTGATTCAAATTACTTTTAAACTGTGAAAGTACTCATCTAAAAACTGCTTACCTTTGAGGAACTCTTTAGACTGTTGTTGTTTCTTGGAAGAAGTGGTAACACGATAGAGAGTAAAGTCTTCAATCCTGATGATTACACAGGCAGTCATCAGTTTGGCCAACTGTGAAAGAACGTAAACCTTCACTGGGTTCTGACTAGGCGATGGCCTTCCCTCCTTAACATAAGAAAAAACAATCGGTTGAAGTGTATCCATTAACATGATTAATTAATGTTCATTTAAAGTGTGTAACATTACATTTACCCAAAAGTGTACAAGTTACATGATGTATTTAATTTATGAAATTATTCATATTTGATCTTAAATGAACAGTCAAATTCAAATGGATTGTGCATCCCCAAAATTATTAGGTTAGATTACTTTTATTTTAAGAACAATGGTTTTATTTAAAGTGTACTACATCAGAGACACATTATACGTGTCTATCGTATATATTGATATAAAATGGAACAATTAAAACAGCCCGGCAATGAAAGGCAAAAAAAGTAATCAGAAGAAAGGAAGAAGGGGAATACTATATAGACAATGCCCCTTTGAATTAAAAATACTACAGGACAAGTTTACCTTTATAAGGAATAAGGTCTCCCCACCATATAGGGTGCTATGTAAAGTCCTATGGTCTCATGTTCTACCTGCTGCACACTTTAAGCCACTGGGTGTGTGGACTGTTGCCTCCCAGTGATGGTGACTATATCTAAAGTGTATACCTGTACAGAGTGTGCAATGTGGTGTCCAATGTCCACCAGTTGTAGGATGGTGTTACGGAACACGTTGTGCGCCTGTGTTAGCCACTGTGTGGACTGTTGCCTCCCAGTGATGGTGACTATATCTACCGTGTATACCTGTGCAGGGTGTGCCATGTGGTGTCCTATGTCCACCAGTTGCAGGATGGTGTTACGGAACACGTTGTGCGCCTGTGTTAGCCACTGTGTGGACTGTTGCCTCCCAGTGATGGTGACTATATCTACCGTGTATACCTGTGCAGGGTGTGCCATGTGGTGTCCTATGTCCACCAGTTGCAGGAGGGTGTTACGGAACACGTTGTGGGCCTGTGTTAGCCACTGTGTGGACTGTTGCCTCCCAGTGATGGTGACTATATCTACCGTGTATACCTGTGCAGGGTGTGCCATGTGGTGTCCTATGTCCACCAGTTGCAGGAGGGTGTTACGGAACACGTTGTGGGCCTGTGTTAGCCACTGTGTGGACTGTTGCCTTCCAGTGATGGTGACTATGTCTAAAGTGTATACCTGTACAGAGTGTGCAATGTGGTGTCCAATGTCCACCAGTTGTAGGATGGTGTTACGGAACACGTTGTGCACCTGTGTTAGCCACTGTGTGGACTGTTGCCTCCCAGTGATGGTGACTATGTCTACAGTGTATACCTGTGCAGGGTGTGCCATGAGGTGTCCTATGTCCACCAGTTGCAGGAGGGTGTTACGGAACATGTTGTGGGCCTGTGTTAGCCACTGTGTGGACTGTTGCCTCCCAGTGATGGTGACCATATCTACAGTGTATACCTGTGCAGAGTGTGCCATGTGGTGTCCTATGTCCACCAGTTGCAGGACGGTGTTACGGAACATGTTGTGGGCCTGTGTTAGCCACTGTGTGGACTGTTGCCTCCCAGTGATGGTGACCATGTCTACAGTGTATACCTGTGCAGAGTGTGCCATGTGGTGTCCTATGTCCACCAGTTGCAGGATGGTGTTACGGAACACGTTGTGGGCCCGTGTTAGCCACTGTGTGGACTGTTGCCTCCCAGTGATGGTGACTATATCTACCGTGTATACCTGTGCAGGGTGTGCCATGTGGTGTCCTATGTCCACCAGTTGCAGGAGGGTGTTACGGAACACGTTGTGGGCCCGTGTTAGCCACTGTGTGGACTGTTGCCTCCCAGTGATGGTGACTATATCTACCGTGTATACCTGTGCAGGGTGTGCCATGTGGTGTCCTATGTCCACCAGTTGCAGGAGGGTGTTACGGAACACGTTGTGGGCCTGTGTTAGCCACGGTGTGGACTGTTGCCTCCCAGTGATGGTGACTATATCTACCGTGTATACCTGTGCAGAGTGTGCAATGTGGTGTCCAATGTCCACCAGTTGTAGGATGGTGTTACGGAACACGTTGTGGGCCTGTGTTAGCCACTGTGTGTGGACTGTTGCCTCCCAGTGATGGTGACTATATCTACCGTGTATACCTGTGCAGAGTGTGCAATGTGGTGTCCAATGTCCACCAGTTGTAGGATGGTGTTACGGAACACGTTGTGGGCCTGTGTTAGCCACTGTGCGGACTGTTGCCTCCCAGTGATGGTGACTATATCTACCGTGTATACCTGTGCAGGGTGTGCCATGTGGTGTCCTATGTCCACTAGTTGCAGGATGGTGTTACGGAACACGTTGTGGGCCTGTGTTAGCCACTGTGTGGACTGTTGCCTCCCAGTGATGGTGACTATATCTACCGTGTATACCTGTGCAGGGTGTGCCATGTGGTGTCTTATGTCCACCAGTTGCAGGAGGGTGTTACGGAACACGTTGTGGGCCTGTGTTAGCCACTGTGTGGACTGTTGCCTCCCAGTGATGGTGACTATATCTACCGTTTATACCTGTGCAGGGTGTGCCATGTGGTGTCTTATGTCCACCAGTTGCAGGAGGGTGTTACGGAACACGTTGTGGCCCTGTGTTAGCCACTGTGTGGACTGTTGCCTCCCAGTGATGGTGACTATATCTACCGGTTATACCTGTGCAGGGTGTGCCATGTGGTGTCCTATGTCCACCAGTTGCAGGAGGGTGTTACGGAACACGTTGTGGGCCCGTGTTAGCCACTGTGTGGACTGTTGCCTCCCAGTGATGGTGACTATATCTACCGTGTATACCTGTGCAGGGTGTGCCATGTGGTGTCCTATGTCCACTAGTTGCAGGATGGTGTTACGGAACACGTTGTGGGCCTGTGTTAGCCACTGTGTGGACTGTTGCCTCCCAGTGATGGTGACTATATCTACCGTGTATACCTGTGCAGGGTGTGCCATGTGGTGTCTTATGTCCACCAGTTGCAGGAGGGTGTTACGGAACACGTTGTGGGCCTGTGTTAGCCACTGTGTGGACTGTTGCCTCCCAGTGATGGTGACTATATCTACCGTTTATACCTGTGCAGGGTGTGCCATGTGGTGTCTTATGTCCACCAGTTGCAGGAGGGTGTTACGGAACACGTTGTGGCCCTGTGTTAGCCACTGTGTGGACTGTTGCCTCCCAGTGATGGTGACTATATCTACCGGTTATACCTGTGCAGGGTGTGCCATGTGGTGTCCTATGTCCACCAGTTGCAGGAGGGTGTTACGGAACACGTTGTGGGCCCGTGTTAGCCACTGTGTGGACTGTTGCCTCCCAGTGATGGTGACTATATCTACCGTGTATACCTGTGCAGGGTGTGCCATGTGGTGTCCTATGTCCACTAGTTGCAGGATGGTGTTACGGAACACGTTGTGGGCCTGTGTTAGCCACTGTGTGGACTGTTGCCTCCCAGTGATGGTGACTATATCTACCGTGTATACCTGTGCAGGGTGTGCCATGTGGTGTCTTATGTCCACCAGTTGCAGGAGGGTGTTACGGAACACGTTGTGGGCCTGTGTTAGCCACTGTGTGGACTGTTGCCTCCCAGTGATGGTGACTATATCTACCGTTTATACCTGTGCAGGGTGTGCCATGTGGTGTCCTATGTCCACCAGTTGCAGGATGGTGTTACGGAACACGTTGTGGGCCTGTGTTAGCCACTGTGTGGACTGTTGCCTCCCAGTGATGGTGACTATATCTACCGTGTATACCTGTGCAGGGTGTGCCATGTGGTGTCCTATGTCCACCAGTTGCAGGAGGGTGTTACGGATCACGTTGTGGGCCTGTGTTAGCCACTGTGTGGACTGTTGCCATCCAGTGATGGTGACTATGTCTACAGTGTATACCTGTGCAGGGTGTGCCATGTGGTGTCCTATGTCCACCAGTTGCAGGAGGGTGTTACGGATCACGTTGTGGGCCTGTGTTAGCCACTGTGTGGACTGTTGCCTTCCAGTGATGGTGACTATGTCTACAGTGTATACCTGTGCAGGGTGTGCCATGTGGTGTCCTATGTCCACCAGTTGCAGGAGGGTGTTACGGATCACGTTGTGGGCCTGTGTTAGCCACTGTGTGGACTGTTGCCTTCCAGTGATGGTGACTATGTCTACAGTGTATACCTGTGCAGGGTGTGCCATGTGGTGTCCTATGTCCACCAGTTGCAGGAGGGTGTTACGGAACACGTTGTGGGCCTGTGTTAGCCACTGTGTGGACTGTTGCCTCCCAGTGATGGTGACTATATCTACCGTGTATACCTGTGCAGGGTGTGCCATGTGGTGTCTTATGTCCACCAGTTGCAGGAGGGTGTTACGGAACACGTTGTGGGCCTGTGTTAGCCACTGTGTGGACTGTTGCCTCCCAGTGATGGTGACTATATCTACCGTTTATACCTGTGCAGGGTGTGCCATGTGGTGTCCTATGTCCACCAGTTGCAGGATGGTGTTACGGAACACGTTGTGGGCCTGTGTTAGCCACTGTGTGGACTGTTGCCTCCCAGTGATGGTGACTATATCTACCGTGTATACCTGTGCAGGGTGTGCCATGTGGTGTCCTATGTCCACCAGTTGCAGGAGGGTGTTACGGATCACGTTGTGGGCCTGTGTTAGCCACTGTGTGGACTGTTGCCATCCAGTGATGGTGACTATGTCTACAGTGTATACCTGTGCAGGGTGTGCCATGTGGTGTCCTATGTCCACCAGTTGCAGGAGGGTGTTACGGATCACGTTGTGGGCCTGTGTTAGCCACTGTGTGGACTGTTGCCTTCCAGTGATGGTGACTATGTCTACAGTGTATACCTGTGCAGGGTGTGCCATGTGGTGTCCTATGTCCACCAGTTGCAGGATGGTGTTACGGAACACGTTGTGGGCCTGTGTTAGCCACTGTGTGGACTGTTGCCTCCCAGTGATGGTGACTATATCTACCGTGTATACCTGTGCAGGGTGTGCCATGTGGTGTCCTATGTCCACCAGTTGCAGGAGGGTGTTACGGATCACGTTGTGGGCCTGTGTTAGCCACTGTGTGGACTGTTGCCATCCAGTGATGGTGACTATGTCTACAGTGTATACCTGTGCAGGGTGTGCCATGTGGTGTCCTATGTCCACCAGTTGCAGGAGGGTGTTACGGATCACGTTGTGGGCCTGTGTTAGCCACTGTGTGGACTGTTGCCTCCCAGTGATGGTGACTATATCTACCGTGTATACCTGTGCAGGGTGTGCCATGTGGTGTCCTATGTCCACTAGTTGCAGGATGGTGTTACGGAACACGTTGTGGGCCTGTGTTAGCCACTGTGTGGACTGTTGCCTCCCAGTGATGGTGACTATATCTACCGTGTATACCTGTGCAGGGTGTGCCATGTGGTGTCTTATGTCCACCAGTTGCAGGAGGGTGTTACGGAACACGTTGTGGGCCTGTGTTAGCCACTGTGTGGACTGTTGCCTCCCAGTGATGGTGACTATATCTACCGTTTATACCTGTGCAGGGTGTGCCATGTGGTGTCCTATGTCCACCAGTTGCAGGAGGGTGTTACGGATCACGTTGTGGGCCTGTGTTAGCCACTGTGTGGACTGTTGCCTCCCAGTGATGGTGACTATGTCTACAGTGTATACCTGTGCAGGGTGTGCCATGTGGTGTCCTATGTCCACCAGTTGCAGGAGGGTGTTACGGAACACGTTGTGGGCCTGTGTTAGCCACTGTGTGGACTGTTGCCTCCCAGTGATGGTGACTATATCTACCGTGTATACCTGTGCAGGGTGTGCCATGTGGTGTCTTATGTCCACCAGTTGCAGGAGGGTGTTACGGAACACGTTGTGGGCCTGTGTTAGCCACTGTGTGGACTGTTGCCTCCCAGTGATGGTGACTATATCTACCGTTTATACCTGTGCAGGGTGTGCCATGTGGTGTCCTATGTCCACCAGTTGCAGGATGGTGTTACGGAACACGTTGTGGGCCTGTGTTAGCCACTGTGTGGACTGTTGCCTCCCAGTGATGGTGACTATATCTACCGTGTATACCTGTGCAGGGTGTGCCATGTGGTGTCCTATGTCCACCAGTTGCAGGAGGGTGTTACGGATCACGTTGTGGGCCTGTGTTAGCCACTGTGTGGACTGTTGCCATCCAGTGATGGTGACTATGTCTACAGTGTATACCTGTGCAGGGTGTGCCATGTGGTGTCCTATGTCCACCAGTTGCAGGAGGGTGTTACGGATCACGTTGTGGGCCTGTGTTAGCCACTGTGTGGACTGTTGCCTTCCAGTGATGGTGACTATGTCTACAGTGTATACCTGTGCAGGGTGTGCCATGTGGTGTCCTATGTCCACCAGTTGCAGGAGGGTGTTACGGATCACGTTGTGGGCCTGTGTTAGCCACTGTGTGGACTGTTGCCTTCCAGTGATGGTGACTATGTCTACAGTGTATACCTGTGCAGGGTGTGCCATGTGGTGTCCTATGTCCACCAGTTGCAGGAGGGTGTTACGGATCACGTTGTGGGCCTGTGTTAGCCACTGTGTGGACTGTTGCCTTCCAGTGATGGTGACTATGTCTACAGTGTATACCTGTGCAGGGTGTGCCATGTGGTGTCCTATGTCCACCAGTTGCAGGAGGGTGTTACGGATCACGTTGTGGGCCTGTGTTAGCCACTGTGTGGACTGTTGCCTTCCAGTGATGGTGACTATGTCTACAGTGTATACCTGTGCAGGGTGTGCCATGTGGTGTCCTATGTCCACTAGTTGCAGGATGGTGTTACGGAACACGTTGTGGGCCTGTGTTAGCCACTGTGTGGACTGTTGCCTCCCAGTGATGGTGACTATATCTACCGTGTATACCTGTGCAGGGTGTGCCATGTGGTGTCTTATGTCCACCAGTTGCAGGAGGGTGTTACGGAACACGTTGTGGGCCTGTGTTAGCCACTGTGTGGACTGTTGCCTCCCAGTGATGGTGACTATATCTACCGTGTATACCTGTGCAGGGTGTGCCATGTGGTGTCCTATGTCCACCAGTTGCAGGAGGGTGTTACGGATCACGTTGTGGGCCTGTGTTAGCCACTGTGTGGACTGTTGCCATCCAGTGATGGTGACTATGTCTACAGTGTATACCTGTGCAGGGTGTGCCATGTGGTGTCCTATGTCCACCAGTTGCAGGATGGTGTTACGGAACACGTTGTGGGCCTGTGTTAGCCACTGTGTGGACTGTTGCCTCCCAGTGATGGTGACTATATCTACCGTGTATACCTGTGCAGGGTGTGCCATGTGGTGTCCTATGTCCACCAGTTGCAGGATGGTGTTACGGAACACGTTGTGGGCCTGTGTTAGCCACTGTGTGGACTGTTGCCTCCCAGTGATGGTGACTATGTCTACAGTGTATACCTGTGCAGGGTGTGCCATGTGGTGTCTTATGTCCACCAGTTGCAGGAGGGTGTTACGGATCACGTTGTGGGCCTGTGTTAGCCACTGTGTGGACTGTTGCCTTCCAGTGATGGTGACTATGTCTACAGTGTATACCTGTGCAGGGTGTGCCATGTGGTGTCCTATGTCCACCAGTTGCAGGATGGTGTTACGGAACACGTTGTGGGCCTGTGTTAGCCACTGTGTGGACTGTTGCCTCCCAGTGATGGTGACTATATCTACCGTGTATACCTGTGCAGGGTGTGCCATGTGGTGTCCTATGTCCACTAGTTGCAGGAGGGTGTTACGGATCACGTTGTGGGCCTGTGTTAGCCACTGTGTGGACTGTTGCCATCCAGTGATGGTGACTATGTCTACAGTGTATACCTGTGCAGGGTGTGCCATGTGGTGTCTTATGTCCACCAGTTGCAGGAGGGTGTTACGGATCACGTTGTGGGCCCGTGTTAGCCACTGTGTGGACTGTTGCCTCCCAGTGATGGTGACTATATCTACCGTTTATACCTGTGCAGGGTGTGCCATGTGGTGTCCTATGTCCACCAGTTGCAGGATGGTGTTACGGAACACGTTGTGGGCCTGTGTTAGCCACTGTGTGGACTGTTGCCTCCCAGTGATGGTGACTATATCTACCGTGTATACCTGTGCAGGGTGTGCCATGTGGTGTCCTATGTCCACCAGTTGCAGGAGGGTGTTACGGATCACGTTGTGGGCCTGTGTTAGCCACTGTGTGGACTGTTGCCATCCAGTGATGGTGACTATGTCTACAGTGTATACCTGTGCAGGGTGTGCCATGTGGTGTCCTATGTCCACCAGTTGCAGGAGGGTGTTACGGAACACGTTGTGGGCCTGTGTTAGCCACTGTGTGGACTGTTGCCTCCCAGTGATGGTGACTATATCTACCGTGTATACCTGTGCAGGGTGTGCCATGTGGTGTCCTATGTCCACCAGTTGCAGGAGGGTGTTACGGATCACGTTGTGGGCCTGTGTTAGCCACTGTGTGGACTGTTGCCTCCCAGTGATGGTGACTATATCTACCGTTTATACCTGTGCAGGGTGTGCCATGTGGTGTCCTATGTCCACCAGTTGCAGGATGGTGTTACGGAACACGTTGTGGGCCTGTGTTAGCCACTGTGTGGACTGTTGCCTCCCAGTGATGGTGACTATATCTACCGTGTATACCTGTGCAGGGTGTGCCATGTGGTGTCCTATGTCCACCAGTTGCAGGAGGGTGTTACGGATCACGTTGTGGGCCTGTGTTAGCCACTGTGTGGACTGTTGCCATCCAGTGATGGTGACTATGTCTACAGTGTATACCTGTGCAGGGTGTGCCATGTGGTGTCCTATGTCCACCAGTTGCAGGAGGGTGTTACGGAACACGTTGTGGGCCTGTGTTAGCCACTGTGTGGACTGTTGCCTCCCAGTGATGGTGACTATGTCTACAGTGTATACCTGTGCAGGGTGTGCCATGTGGTGTCCTATGTCCACCAGTTGCAGGAGGGTGTTACGGAACACGTTGTGGGCCTGTGTTAGCCACTGTGTGGACTGTTGCCTCCCAGTGATGGTGACTATATCTACCGTGTATACCTGTGCAGGGTGTGCCATGTGGTGTCCAATGTCCACCAGTTGCAGGAGGGTATTACGGATCACGTTGTGGGCCTGTGTTAGCCACTGTGTGGACTGTTGCCATCCAGTGATGGTGACTATGTCTACAGTGTATACCTGTGCAGGGTGTGCCATGTGGTGTCCTATGTCCACCAGTTGCAGGAGGGTGTTACGGATCACGTTGTGGGCCTGTGTTAGCCACTGTGTGGACTGTTGCCTTCCAGTGATGGTGACTATGTCTACAGTGTATACCTGTGCAGGGTGTGCCATGTGGTGTCCTATGTCCACCAGTTGCAGGAGGGTGTTACGGAACACATTGTGGGCCTGTGTTAGCCACTGCGTGTGTGGACTGTTCCCCTCCTTATACCTCGCCCAATGGTGGCGATCGCCTGTTGCAAGGTGATACGGGTAGTAGTCTACTTGGAAGCAGTGAAGATTGATTTGGAAAGCTCCTCCTACTTTGAGATCTGGATGGCACGACCGCCCACCTAATAACAACAATTTGTACAGATAAAAAAATTTGTAAAATGTGTTTATGTAATATTAACATGTTACAGCTCAACTGTAAAAGTCTTCTGGCAAAGTAGGTTTAGGAAAATTTTTATCTTTACTACATATCCTGAATTAACCTTGTATGACTTTTATCCTAGGTAAATAAGTACATTATTTACAGAATTTTTCTATTTAAGTACTTGCAATTTGGTTCTAACCTTCTACTTCCTTTGGACCACACTTTTTTCTTAAGATTAAAGTTATGACTCTCAAGCCATTTCTTCTGAAGTTAGAAGAGCCAAAAAATTCATAAGTATCAAGATCAAGTGGAATTCAAGAAATAATTAACAGTTTTTGACAGCTAATTTAAATGTTCTAAAACTCAGTCTGTCCTCTCATAGTAAAATTTCAATGTGCTCCACCTTAAAGACAATGCAGAATGAGAAACAAAGACAAAACCGATACTAAAGTTTAATATTTAAATTAAGGCAAATGATCTGAAATGATACTAACTGCCTGGGTCGTCGCTTAGATGCAAGTCAATCTTCTGACAGAAGAAGTGGTAGGAGGTCTCAATGAAGTCGTAGCGAGCGAAGATATCACACATCGCGTCCCTCGGCTCGGAGACCCGCGCTTGCTGAGCGAGCTGGGCCTGGTACTCCGGTAACACCTGGACGTCACAACACTAGTCACTGTTATCTCACAAATTCTTTGACACCTTAATACTTAAACTTACCAACTTTTTATAGCCCGAGGTGTGAAAATATACACGTTACCTAGTGGGACCAGTTTATAATCACTCCCAATCAATCTTCAGCCACTTAATAATTGTCAACATCACACATTTTGTTATCACACTTCTGTGATTGTTGTCCAAGTTCAAATTAAAGTATGTTTATTTTGAATTGGCTAGCATAGTAGCTAGACTATTCGCTTTGTTATCTGATATTTACAGATTGATCCTGAGCAAAGTATAAACATTTTGTGAATGTTCACAGCTGCCATTTGTAATTAGACTACTAATTAAAGGTGCTTTCCAACAAAACGTCGATGTTTGGTAGTAAAAAGACCAGGGTTTGGACCATTCCCTAGAAAATGTTTTGAAAATTGTCACTGACACACAAGATAACCCAATACCAAAACACAGTTAACACACACACAGAGAATAATGTTTAGCACATTTTTACTGGAACGACAGTTGCACGAATGCGGTGAATTCGCTTAACTTATTTGCCTATTATATGGAATATAAATTTATAATCACATACCGCAGATCATCTAAATTATTAGACAATTGGTTTGTTCTCTAGTTCTTTATAGCCTACATTTTAATAGTGGACAGATTTTAATCACAAAAAAACTTTTGGGTTCAGGGAACATAAAAAAAAGTGTTTCCACCAATAACTTCAATTAAAAATAATTACAAAAGCAATACTTCCTACATATGTACTATGGATATGGCAAGAGAGTAAAAGTATCTACAAAACGAACACGGTACCTCTAGTTTGCGAGCGGCTTTCCTTGTACGAGTGACCTCAGTGTCTTTCTTGACAAGGCCGGAGAGAGAGTCAATGAAGCATAGAGCTGCCTTGAGCTGAGAGTCTGTGAGAACCCACAACAGGTCGTCTAGCAGTAGCGCCAACCGACATCCCATCACGAAACAATCTGCAACACAAAGTTAAGGTGCTTATGTATTATACCTACAACCACCCATAACAGCCTTGTAATAGTACGCTGCGGCGGTTACGATAGGTCAGGTTAGTGTAATCGTGTGTCGCTTCATGAAATCCCTCCTCACTTGGTCAAGGTCAGGGGAAAGGTCATTCATCGGCCGGCGAGGCAAGATGGTACTTAAGGCATAAATAGCGACCTCCAAATTTTCCAAGAAATATTGTTTTATATGGAGAACCTATTCCTACAGCATTGCTGCAGCGATTAGTTTAGGATATGTTATTTATAAATCACAAATGACATGATAAACTAACGTAACCTTAAACATGGTTTAAAGGCAGAAGGTCACTGTAACGCCGACATTACTATCTCCTGGAAGTCCCAGGAATGTTACGAGTCATCCTAAATGCTTGTAAGTAGTAGGCAAAATAATAAAACATCTCTAGGCTACTTTTTATTCATAGTTTATTTGTTAAGCTAGGAAATTCACTTAAAAGTTGGTGGTCCATATAATGCATACCGTACCCAAATGAATTTTAACTATCATACCGTTGGTTATTTTAACTTCAATGCTATGTCTATGAATGCTATGTCAATGCTATGAATGGATGTCAATGCTATGTGTTCTTAAACCACAGCATGATTTTTAATTTCAAAGGTTGTGAATTTTAAAACTTTGGACCTAAGCATAAGAAGGAATTTTTGTAAACTTTGCGTCCGTACATCTCATGGAGTAGAAAAGATTTTCTGTTCCACTATTCCCACTTTGTATATAAAATAAACATAATACATTAAAAACTACAAACACATCCTGAGGACGGCACTCACCGGAGAGACGCTTCTTGATGGTGATCCGACAGCGGGTGCAGTTGGTGAGGAGCCGCAGAGGAGGCAGCTCGTGGTCCTGCGTGGAGCTCGCCTCTATCCTCACCGTCTGCCACTCCAGCTCCTTGAAGATGAGGATCTGCCCCTTCTTGGGCTCCTTGAGCTTGGTCAGCCTCAGGTCTCCCACCTTCCAGTCGGGCGTCTTGGACTGCACCACTATCCTCAGGATCTGCGGAAAAACAGCTATACAGTAGATCGTCTCATATCCGACCGTTGGATAACCGAACATGTTTCCGACCATCCGCGACACTTCCTATGTGCTGCAGACAATCTGATTCTATCTGATTCCACTTGAAATTCACTACCTTTGTTTTCCATCAACATAACTGGTGAGCTTTTAAATTTGTGGTTTTTATTAGTGAATTTCCTATGGAAAGTGAACTATTAGCATGACCCGCACAGTGAAACTTAAGCCCGCGACCACCATAGAAGTTCCTAACGCGACCCCCTGAACACGTTTTGGGGGGTCGTTCAAAATTATATATATATATATATGTATGCAATCTAGCGGTCACATTTTTTGTCCGATTTACTTCAAATTTGGTAGGGATATTTCTATAATCAGTTGGACAAGTTCGTTGGGCAAAACAATCAGAAAACTCTAACCCCCTTTATTAGAGGACTATTCTTTCAAATTTCGAGTGTTTGGGCCCAAAAAGGGTCAGAAAAGCCCCGGACGTAAAATTAATGCTTATATTAAGATGAGAATTAGTGAAGCCAAAGTTTTAAGCCCTCTCTCGTCATTCTAGCTTAAATATTTACCGAGTTATTAAAGAAAATGTATATGGGCTAAACACAGTATGTTGTCTTATGGGTTTTTTACATTAGAAAAGCATGTTATTCATTTGTTGGTGTATTTGTATCATCCCCAGCAACCTCGCGCCTACTTTCAAACCTGACTGGACCTTCTCCTAACCTTATAATGCGCAAAATTGTATTCCTAGCATTGCAGGTAAATGAAAACAGGAGCATCAGAACAGCCAAGAAAATTAATGTTTTCAGATTTCAACAAAATTTTAATAAATGTAGGTATTTTTTTACACTGGTTTTAAGTTTTAAAATTTTTGTAAGTGCAAATTCACTTCCCTCACATCAGCGTGCTGCTGCGTGCGAACTCGTTTTGTTACGAGTGTGTTTTGACCATATATAAGTATTTTTCTACTGCAAGTATCAGTTTTTGATCACCTGACTATCTGACGATTTTTATGTTCCGATCTTAGCTTGGTCCCATAGGAGACGGATATGTGAGGTTCTACAGTTTGTAAAACGTTAGTTTAAAAAAAAAAAAATGTAATCAAAATGAATATGCTCTGTACACTAGTGTTCCTTGTTTGGTAGGGATAGCACTTTAAGGTCCTTTTTGGTTATCCTTCCGGCATTTGCTTAAGACAGATGAAAAACCATTCAACTCATCTCACATTGGTAGCCTGGGACAGAACATGAAGTGAAGTGCGGATCTGTGGCTAAATATTTCAGAAAGTAAGTTAAGATTCAAGTTCAAAAATTTCTTTATTCGCAATATACAAGTCGTGTACATGAATAGTGTCAATATACAACAAGCTTATTTTATTATGTTTTAGTTCAATAGCAACTCATGATACTTTAAATCAAAATACCCCCGTAGCAGCAAACCTGCGTACTCAGCGAATTTCCAATGCATTTCCAATTATATGTATCTTAATACCACATAAAGCCACATACCAAGTTTCATCAATATACATTCATAAATAAACGATTTATGACATTTTAATTATTCTCCATAAGAATAACATGGCGGCTGAGTATGCAGGTTTGCTGAAGCAAGGAACACAAAAAATGGGGTTTTATACAAATATCAATATAACTCATGTAGGTAAAGCCACATACCAAATTTCATTAATTTATTTTCATAATGAAGGCAGATAACACGGTTACTTATTCTCCATAAGAATAACATGGGGCTGAGTACGCAGGTTTGCTGCTACGGCAGCCTTTGGTAAAAAATTGTTTTTTGAGCAAATATCAATGGTCCACAACCAGATGAAGCCGTATACCAAGTTTCGTCAGTATACGTTCATAAATAAGCGAGATATAAAATTTGTATTTTCCTCCATAAGAATAACATTAGACAACGTACTGTGTTTAGCACTTTCAATATCTCGGTAACCAATTCACGTAGAGAAATTATCAAAATACCAAATTGTGTGTTTTTTTAAGCTGAATCCAGTGGAAAAAACTAAAATTTGACTTTTTCCAAAATTATATGTAACAAATTTGAAAAACCCATTTTTGGGGTACAAAACCCCCCCCAAAATACCCCTTCGGATAGAGCAATCTGGCTGGTTTTCGAACTTAAGTCATAAATGTTGCTTAACACGTTTATACCAAATTTCATCAAAATCGGATGATTTTTACGAGATTTATCGTGCTCACGGACACACACACATATATATATATATATACAGTTTCGAACGAATGGTGTTTTTGGGGTCTGGGGACCTCAAAACGAAAGCTTCTTCCCTATAGGGGAAATTCGCTAAAATGCATAGCATTCAAAATGTGTAGAAAATCATCAACTAATAGTTTGCTCCACACACAGAAATTGTATTTTACTTTAAGACGTCATCTATATCTATAAAAGGCAAAGCCCTGGTTGACTGACTGACTGACTGAATGACTCACTCATCACTAATTCTCCACCTTCCCATATAGGTAGAGACAGCTGAAATTTTATATTCTGATTCTTTAGGCATAAAATAGATGGTTTTCATCCTGATCTGACCTTAGGGCTCTGCCAGAGATCCCGACAAAGTTCCCATGTATTTCTTATGGACATTCATTTTTGTTTTATAGTCAATGGTTTGAGCTAATGAAAGTACAAACAGCTGATCTTGATTCGTAGTAGTTCCATGGGCTAACCACAGAATGCAGCACACACAACTGTCATAGTTTTTATAAACTATTTGCGGGGCGAAGCCTGCAGGAACAGCTAGTTTGTAAATAAAAATATTATGAGAGCACAGCAACAAAAAAACAAAGTGTATAAATATTTATAAGAAAATATCAAATAAAATTGTCAAAATACAATTGCAAATGATGAATGTATACAATTCAACAGAAATTTTCTAATTAAAAATCTTATATAATAATTCTCAAGCGTATTTTCATGTTTTCTTTTATTAGGAAATCACACATGCATAATTTCTTATTGCAAAAACGTATAACAAATTATTCCTTAAAACCAAAAAAATTATAATCAGTGGTGTTGTAAGCCTGAGCAAAGAAGAAGGGATCAGTTCACCATATTGACAGAGCAGAGTTCAGAAACGACACAGCTAATATTTACACAACTGGGCTTCCCACACAATAAGCTTGGTTTCCAAATCTTTTAAAATAGTGTTAATGGTGTCAAAAAGATAAAATGAAAGATCCACAATGGTTAACTTAAATTAATTACATTTTAAATCACTTCCTACAGTCTAGGTCTTACTTTACAAGTATTTGGATTTTTTTAGATATTTATTTTAAACATGATGGCTACCACGGTACGGAATTCGGGTTGCCGGGAGTTCCCAGCAGACCAAACCTAATACACGAAACTCTCACCATAGACCAAGTCATTGTGACCAATTGTAACCCAGAGACCGAAATTTTGTTTCCGTATTTTTATATGTTTTGAAGTAGAATAAATATATTTACTCATAAAAGTAGCAATAAAATATTATTTCAGTGCTATTTTAGCATTTTTATTGCATCACGATGTGTGACATCGGTCTTTAGTAAAATTGTATATGTTTGTTTTGCGATAGACCGACTGTCTCACACACGTGACGTGAGTTTTCAAACTTTGGATGACTAAAAATTCACTAAAAAGTAAAGGACAATAGTTTCGATGTGTCACACAATCAAAAACACCATGAGGAATGAGTAAGTAAACAAACGCTACAAGCATCATGTCGGCAGACAGGATGGCCAACTTTGAAATGAGGTCGTACTCTGAGACCGAGCGACAAGCATACGTGTCACACATTCCTATAGACCGATATACAGGCTTCAGATCGATATAGTGTACCGTATGGACGTGGCAAGTCATTTAACTGAACGGTGACTGCGTCCCGTATACGTGTCGTCGGTCCACTGGATTTGGTCTGAGCGTCCCGTACACGTGTTGTCGGTCCACTGGAATCAGCCTGAACAACACGTATATGTGACGCTGGTCTATTTTAAGATTTTTTTAACATTGCGTCACATATACGTGACGATTGATGGTCAACGTGTTAAATAGTGGTTGTCTTTCTTTAAAACTAGACCAAAGCCACACTACATGCGAATAATACCCAAAAATTCGGCTGAACATTCTCCCAACAGTTTACTGAACATTCGTCACTGCTTATCAACAACAACAAATTTGGCATTCGTACAGCTCCCAAACCATTCATGAATATACCGAACATTCAGTATTCGCCAAATATTCAGGGACATTTGCAAGTAATGTGGGACAGGCTGAAGACATATTCAGTCAAAAAATAGAAAATAAAGCTACTTTTCTCAAAATTAATCTTATAAGGGTTAAAAATCATTAACTTTTGGTGATTTTGGTGATAATTCCAGTTCACCTTGTGCGATTTCCCCTTCATCTTCACATTCAACTTTCAATTCCTCATTAAATTCAACATTCATGCAAGTCTTGATGCCTGCCTCTTAATGATGCTGCACTATGGTATCCTTCAACACATTTTGATTGCTTGCAAATAAGTGTGAACATGTCAGAAATATTTTTGGTTGGTAAAATTAAGAAAACAGTGCAGAAGAGGGATGCTTTTTGTTGTAACTGGCAATTTTGGTTTTAATCAAAGTACGGAAGAGTTGTGAAATGAACCAATGGGCAGTAAAGATAAGCCAAATGATTGTATGAGGTACTGTTGAGGTACCTAACACACTTGAATGTCATAATTTGTTATTCAAACTTTACTCAGGCATTGCAGCAGACGTTCAATATATCAATACATTTTCAGACCCGTAGAAAAAAATGGCCGAAAATAGATTATTGGTTATGGTTCAGCCAAAACTAGTTAGATGAATACGAGATATATTAAATAAAATGATGCAGCTATACACAAAATCAGCAATTACCATTTGCTACTCTTCTAGGCCACTACAAGAGTTTGTACGGTTTCTCATCTCATCTAGGCAAATGCCGGAATGGTTCCCAAAAAAGGGCCATACTCGCCAGGAAGGGAAAGATAGGACTTAGGCCTACCTTACCTGGTTTAAAGATTTCCCCATAAATTTAATATTTTGTTTTTGTAAATTCCAACACATTGTTAAACATTGTCACGGAATAAATATTAATTTGTTTAATTCAGGCTGATATGAAATATTTAGTTGCTTATTCTTCTATTTCACTTATTATTATTATTATTGTTATCTGTGCTGATGTTTTATTAGTTTCTAACCACTTCAGTTTGCCCTTCATTTCAAAATTATATTAAAAATAATGTACTTATATAATTTTGGACCATAGTATGTACTCAATTTATACAATTTCATATAATTTATGCAATTATACATAAGCAGAAAATACTTCTGTTGTTATATTTGGACTTAAATAGTAAAACTATTGCCAGAAAAAAAAGCAAAATAGTAGTTTACCCACAGTAAAACCAACTAAAAAAACCTTTGAAAACCATTGACTGAATTTTTTTAAAGTTCTGGTCATGGAATGAGGAATTCAATTTGAACAAATCCATTAACAAAATTTACATTAAATTATATGTGTAATATAAAATGTTGCTTCTTATTTCAACTAAACTGTTTATATATTTTTTACTATGTGAGCTAAGACAATATCTTCAAATATTTGTCTACATTTCACTATCAACAACCAAAACTGTGATAGCAGCATAATACGACAAACAGTGAGAAATTACAGCAAAATGTTTAGAAATGAGGACAACGGGATCAGCTGTGGAGAGTAAATCAATCAGCTGAGTGGCAATGAAACAATAACTCCCCACGACCTTTGATCCCCTGTCTCCGTTACTTCAACTGTGTTTTCCATTCACTGACTCTACTATCCCGTCAATATTACATTTGTCCTGTACCGTAGCGAGGCAAAGTCCAATGGGAAAAAACCGGTATTCATTTATATTGTGTTTTCATACTTACTGTGTAATAAAAATACCCCCGTCGCAGCAAACCTGCATACTCAGCGAATTTCCAATGAATATATAACATAACACATTAAAACACTTAACAGGATTCATAAGAAATGTATTCACAAACAAGCGATATTTAAAATATTAATTATTCTCCATAAGAATAACATTAGGGATGAGTACGCAGGTTTGCTGCAACAAGGCACACAAAAAATGGGTTTTTATGCAAATATCAATTGAACTCATCTTAGTGAAGTCACATACCAAGTTTCATCCATATACATTCATAAATAAGCGATATATAACATTTTAAGTATTTTCCATAAGAATAACATGGGGAAGAAGTACCTAGGTTTGCTGCT
Source organism: Allygus modestus (assembly GCA_963675035.1). Lineage (NCBI taxonomy): Eukaryota > Metazoa > Arthropoda > Insecta > Hemiptera > Cicadellidae > Allygus > Allygus modestus. Next base: position 12,330,209 of record OY776111.1, on the reverse strand, counting down.
ACAGGAACCATAGGCGAAAAATTGTTTTTTTGTGCAAACAACAATAAACCACAACCAGATCAAGCCATATACCAAATTTTGCCAGTTTATGTTCATAAATAAGCGAGATATACAATTTTTCTTTTTCTCCATAAGAATAACATTAGACAACGTACTGTGTTTAGCACTTTCAATATCTCGGTAACCAATTGACGTAGAGCAATGATCAAAATACCAAATTGTTTGTTTTTTTAAGTTGAATTCAATGGTATAAATTAAAATTTGATTTAAGTTAAAATTACATGTGAAAACCCCAAAAAACACATTTTTGGGGTGCAAAACCCCCCAAAAACCCCCCTTCGGATGGTGCGATTCATCTGGTTTTCGAACTCGTTCAAATAAATGGTACTTTACACATTTGTACCAAATTTCATTAAGATCGGACCTTTTTTACGAGAGTTATCGTGCTTACGGACACATATATATATATATATATATATATATATAAATATATATATATATACATATATAAAAATTTGAATGAATGGTGTTTTTGGCATCTGGGGACCTCAAAATGAAAAGTTATCATGGTCTCGGGCTTAAGTCTTTCCATGAGACCTACGGTAATAGCTTCTTCCCTATAGGGGAAATTCGCTAACATCTAACCCTAGCAGTGGCCAATGGTGTAAGTGGGAAATTGCAGGCTAAATTTGGCGATTTTGCAGACCTTTTTTTGAAAATTTGTATAAATTCAACAGTACAAGTAAACCTAGCCAACCTGATGTTCATTTTGATCGGAAAGAACAGTAGAATCTGAAAATAGCAAAATAAAAAAGTTCTAGAAAGGTAAATCTTTCGGTAAAATGAAAAGAATAAAATAAATTTGATTTTTGATGAAATTAAAAGAGCTTCATGAATGTCATACCCTCCAACTGTGACAAATCTGAAGTTCCCTGGTATCTTGCTGATAATTCCTTATTCATGTCTGATATTAGTGCTTGTGTTACTCACGGGGGCTCCTGACTTTTAACAATCCTTATTCACCAAACTTCTCTCTTCAATAAATCTTTTCTTGTGTCTGCTCGACTTTGGAATTCACTTGCCAACAGCATCAAAATTGAAGATGGGCTTCTTGCTCAGTTCGGGGCAGAAGTAAAAAAACTCTTAATACTACAGGGTTCTGAAAGTTTTATTTCGTTTGTGTTTCATTATTAAATTAAAATTATAATCCTGACCGTTGTATTTTTTGTTAAATAAAAAAAATAGAATGCGGTTTAATGTTGGAATTAAAATAATTATTTGTTTGAGGTTAAGGAAGAAACCAATTCAAAAAGGTTTAAAAAATTGCGTAAAGAGTAGCCATCTGTCTGTTTAGACAGATAGAAGAATTTTCTACCTCCCTTGAATAGTTATTTATTGAAAGATTTTATTTAAAGTAATTAATTTATAAGACGCTGTTCTTTATACTATTTATGTACATAAAAATGAATAAAAATATTTGACTAATGAGTATTGACTGAAGTTGGAAACAATTTTTTTGTCATGCCTTTAATTTATTGTGAACTCAAGAATCAAAAATCAAGAAGCTTTTATTGTCATAAACTTAATAAAGCATGCACAACCAGTCAAGTTACACAGTCAAAAACAAATAGTTATTACAATATGGAACTGTGGAACTCACAAGCCACCACTCAAGTTTGTTTTTTTATTGGTGATGTCAATTTTTTCTTTGTGATTTCTTTTGAATAATTATATTACTTAAAAAACTAATTACGAAGAGAAACAAGTATAAAAACTAGAAGTGCAACAAAATTTGTATCAAATTTAATTATGACACGCCAGTACCTGAACAGTTGCGGTGAAGGCGGGACTGGTGAACTTGACTTTGACCATGTTTACGCAGATGGTCATGCCGTCAATCACTTTGTTGATGAAGTTGTACTTGGTTGCGGCTCCGAGAGAGGCCAGTGACTGTGGCGACGACATCGACCGCAGTTCCTCGCATGTCTCTATATTGATATGGACCTCATCTAGGGACTGGAACATAAACAGGGTTGGTGAACCAGGGTGTCTACAAAATTTGCCTAGAGAAATTCATGACTTTCCCCAACAATTTTTCCAAAGTTCTCTGCATAATGTCCTAAACCTAAGATTTAACGACTTGTTAGTAAGAATAGCCAGTTAGTTTTTATTTTTTTATTTTTAATTTTTGGTCTTTTAGGCGCTATTTTAGCTGGAGGTCCAAAATCAATTTGTGTGCCGTTTTTGTACTCCCCTTACATCTACATATTTAAAAAAATGTTTGCTTTTTGTTCACCCACTTCTTAAAGTTAATACCTAACCGATTATGATGATTCTTTTTTTATTTAAAAGATAATTTCAAGTTCTCGAGCCAAAATTTTGAATTAGGCCCCAGGAATTGCCCCACGGGACTTAAAAGTTCCCATGTTATTCATATGGAGGAGAGTTTTATTTGGTTTATTTCACATATGTTTTTATTGATTCAATAAACAGCTTGATTATATTGATTATATCAGCAAAATATTGCGGCGGAGCAGCTCGTACACTTTCAAAATAAGTAATCCCATACAATATGTTATCTACTTTACGTTACAATTTTACAATTTGGACCGACCCCATCCCATTCACAATTAGGGGTGGCCACCTTAAAGTGACTATACTAGTAAAAGCTTGGCCCTTGTAGGGGCTTTCTCAAGTTATTGGGTGAACTTGAAAAATCATAAATGGACTCATAAATTGTAATTTTTGTCTCTAAATTCAATTTTTGAAGGGGCAAAAATTTGAGGGGTCTGGATTGCTTTCCCTAAAGGCAATTGTATGCTCTATTAACAAAAAATGCCATTGGCGATGAAATTAAAAATATTAACCCATTGGCGTAGACATACGAGCTGGTCTCGTTCCTTACTTGTAATTTTATTAACCTGTTAATTGGAGTATAAAATTGGTGTTTTTAAATGGATTAATGGCGTATTTTAATTAAAATATTGTTTTCTTTCAGTTTAGAGTCGCATTGGCACACACACAGTAGACATAAGTAAAAATTAGCAAAATCAGTGTTGACCATGTGCAAGTCTCAAAGAATTAACCGATCCCGTCAACTTCCAAGCAAGCCTGCCACCGTTTGTTTTACTTGGGCCTTCCCACCAACGTTGCCACAGACCGGTTAACTCATTGAGAGTTGCACAACTGGTCAGTTTTGGTCGTGTGCGGGAATCGAACCCACAAACATAGTATCACCACCTGGCCAAGGTGTTTCCACGACGTAGCCAACTCAGCTAACACGACCAAAGGCCTGGCAGCGATATTAAGGTTTTTCAGTCAGTCCGCGCCCCTAGCGGATATAACCGTAGACTCCCGCGGTCATTAGTTACATATTTTGCTACTAGAGTGCAGCACCAATCAATTCCGGTTATAGGCTACTGCAAATGGAATAAAATTACTACCTCAATGGGTTAAAAAACGACTGAGCTAGAAACACATTACAATTACAATATTATATTTAGTCATATGTTATGAGTAAAACATATGTCAGTTCTTGATGAAAATAAAAACAACATTTAAAGAGCTTTATAAAGTTAAGGGTATGTTCTTTATAATCTTGGTTCAATGTCTCAACAAAACATAAAGTCTAGCTATTTATGTTATTAAAGAGATTATTGGAGATATTTTCCATCACTGATTAGTAAAAACAAATCCACAAATGATGGAAAAATGTCCGCAATAATCTCTTAAATAACATAAACTTGCCATCACCAACAATGAATATCTATTTATCATTTTAGGAATAAAAAATGGCCATGTAAATAACTTTTTTCATTCGACTTCTAGTCACTGCTTGGAATCTGGCAACAATGAGTCATAAATAAAAGTCTGACATGATGTAGTAAATCATTTATATGAATATCCGTTACATAATAAATTCAGTATTTTCGGATCTTAAGATTCTTCTGAAATTCAACTTCCACATTTTATTAGTGAATTTCCTTTGGAAAGTGAACTATTAGCATGACCCGCACGGTGAAACTTAAGCCCGGGACCACCATAGAAGTTCCTAATGTGACCCCCTGAACACGTTTTGGGGGGTCGTTCAAAATTGTATATATATATGTATATATATATGTATGTATATATATATGTATATATATATATATATATATATATATATATATATATATATATATATATATAGACATATATATGTGTTTGCACTCTAGCGGTCGCATTTTTTGTCCGATTAACTTCAAATTTGGTAGGGACGTTCCTTTTTGTAATCAGTTGGACAAGTTCGTTGGGCAAAACAATCGTAAAACTCCTAACCCCTTTTTTGGGGGTTAATTTTCCAAATTTCGAGTTTTTGGGCCCAAAAAGGGTCTAAAAAGCCCCAAATGTAAAATTAATGCATGTAAAAAGATGGGAATTAGTGAGACAAAAGTTTTAAGCCCTCTTTCGTCATTCTAGCATAAATATTTACCGAGTTATTAAAGAAAATGTGTTTTGACTAAACACAGTACATTGTCTTATGGGGGTTTTACACTAGAAAAGCCTGCTACTCCTTTGTTAGAGTACTTTTATCATCCCCAGCAACCTCACGCCTACTTTCAAGCCTGACTGGACCTTCTCCTAACATTATAATGTGCAAAATTGTATTCCCAGCTTTGCAGGTAAATGATACCAGGAGCATCAGAACAGCCAAAAAATCAATGTTTTCAGATTTCAATAAAAATTGGAATACAAGTATGTTTTTACACTAATTTTAAGTTTTAAAAGTTTTTATGTGGAAATTCACTTCCCTCACGTCAGCGTGCTGCGTGCGAACTCGTTTATAATTTGAAACATCTAAATTTTAATCAGGATTAAAACTGATTTATTTATGTATAAAATAATTATAGACCTACTGAGAATTTATTAAGATCAATTCAAAAATAATTATATTTAAAAGATTTACTATTGGTGAATTTTTCTTGTGGTGTTCTTTTATGAGGTATTAAGAGAAAGAGGGAGAGATATATTGGCAACAGGGTTGGCTTCCCCCTCCCCAGCATAGTAGGAAGGGAAGTTAACCAATCACAGTCCTTGCATTCTTGCCATTGGCCAATTAGTTTTTCTTTTAATATTTCTGATTTATCTTAGCTGTTAATTTATGAATTATTATTGTTTGTTTTTGGCAGTTCCATAAGGGTGTTACTGCTGTACCTATTACTTTTAAATGTTATTTAAAAACAGGAAAACAAGAGAATCAATTTCAAACCTTTAGAAGAGAGTTGTTGGAAGACAAATAGAATAAAAAGTTGCTGAAATGGTTGTTATTGTTATTGAAAAATTACGTGTAATTCAGTTTCCTAACAAAACGGTCATGAATGAACAGGAAATGGAGAAAGGGTTAAAACTTGTTGTCACCCCTATAGCGGCTCGAGGCAGTTATGGAGAGGGTTGTTTCTCCCTCCCCTACATGCACTTACGTTTTTCATACAGGACACACTCAAGATAGTTTAGTTATAATACAAATGATGTAGCCTACTTACCAAATGTATGGGGACGCTCTTCAGTTTGGTCCATTGTATCCGAAAGCTGACCTTATTGCACCACGCATGGGTAAGTCGCAGCCACGAAGGCAGCTCCAACAAGTCAGTTAAAACTATTTCATCTAATTCTAAAGAACTAAGCTCCCCCTCCCCTTTGAAGGTACTCAAATTTATTTTGTCTGCCGATAAGTTTTTGGTGTACCTGGAACAAAGTTAAAAGTAAATATAAGATTTAGTAAGCTGAGAAAAAAGGGCACAGCCTGGTCCTTCACTGTAAGAAAATCCAATAAATTGAAGCTCAGATTAAACTGAAAAAGTGTATTAAATCATATGGGACTTAGTTGTTTGCAGGTAGGACCTACTTTAGCCCCCTCCCCCCCTCGTATTTCATGTTAGCCACTTCTGGAGTACCTACGTAAAGCATTGAACAACGGCCATTAAGTTATGCTACGTTATTGCTAAACGACAAACCTACCATATAGATCTAACTGAATCTAACCTTATCAGAACCGCACGAAGGTCATAAGCTCAGTAATATTTTAATCTCAGCACTATAATTAAACTGTTTAAATTGCTTAAATAAAAGCAATTGGGACTAGCCTATGTTCTTTTTAATACATTTTTCATTTTGTTAGACCTTGCTGACAAGTGTTATATGACTTAATGAGGCCAAATCTTCGTAATTCATCTGAATAAATTGAATCAAATTGAACATTATTATTACTTGTTCAGGTAATAGATTCAGAAGTTATCTGGTCTTGAAAAATTACTTTATAGATATACTCTTAACAACTTTCTTTTTCCAAAAATAATCATGTCTTGTGCCTCAACCGTTAATGATTTCGATTTCACAAGAGATCATAGGTTGAATAGCTGGGGTGCCCAAGCAGATAAAGCTGAGCACAAGGACGGTTTGGATCATTGTTCTTTAATAACATTAAATACAAAATGTCTCTGGCATAAACAAACAGAGAAAAAAAAACCCTATAGGGCTAACTAGATCAACAACAAACATACAAAATTAACATATCTCACCATATTATTCAAATAGAGAAAGCTACGGGGAACTTTGAAGCCTAAAATATTTAACTTGGTTGTTCTTTTGTAAGAACATCTGATGAAGTACGGTAGAACAGCTGGAAGATCACCAAAGAGAAAGTCAAGCTTCCAAAGTCGTTGGCATTTAGACCCATGGGCATGGGGAGCATTAAGGATTGCTTCCAAACAAAACCACCTCACACCCTGGGGCACAGGAAAGTTTATTTAGACATCTTAATGACAGCCTTTGTGAGGAAACAGTTTGCACCTCTTTCAACTTCAACAGCGGAAATTCCTTTCACAAACGTGTGGAAATTGAAATGCTGATGATATTTCTTTAGTGGACCACCACAAAGACCCCAATGTAGAGAGTTTGTACGCAAAAACTGACCTTGCCATGTGACCCTGACATTGAAAAGGAACCTTCAATAGACTGGTAAGGCTAAAACGAAAGCTAATGATTCAACATGGGAGGAAGTTGTTATGAACAACTCAATAGGGTTATGGCACTAACTGGTACTCTAAACAAAAATATAACGGGAGAGGAAGTATTAGAAAGAGAAATTTATTATTATTTGACTTACGTCGTCAATCCAACTTTGTTCTTGATGAACGCGTTTCGGCACTAGGCCATCATCAGTATCCATACATTGTACACTAGGTTACTCATACGTTCTGCGTTGTATAGCCTACGTACGAGTAACCTAGTGTACAATGTATGGATACTGATGATGGCCTAGTGCCGGAACATGTTACCCAAGAACAAATTTGGATTGACGATGTAAGTAAAATAATAATTCATTTGTCATAATCAATCCGTAGCGACAAACCAAACATAATTAGAAAAAGAGATTTAAATTATCATGTTCATCCATAGCCTGCCTAGCCACCAGCTTCATGGGTAGGCCAATCGAGATAAAAACAAACTATGATGAGATCTGCCTCCCAGCTGTTTAATTGACATGCGTAAATAGAACAGCTAAACTACTTACTGGAACAGGCTTTGAGGAACGTAAAAACAATGTGGTAACTAAAGTAAATGATTTTCCTTTACCGATATTCTTGCCCTTCAATACTTGCACATTTCAATTGTACTACGCCTAGAAGGATAGACTTATAACTGGCTTAAGGTGGGGGAGGGACTGATGGAAGTCTTTAAACCCAAGGTATTCATGTATTTTTATGATTAAACAGCCAAATATAGTGGTCATGTCCGGTAATCTGGTAAAAAGGTATAGTGTCTTGCTTTTTGTCTTGACTTTACTTCAATGTTTTAAAAGCATTGTTTAAGAGTTTGGTACTTACATATACTCGCAGTACGATTTGTATAGCGTGCCACAGCTGATAGGCTAAATTAGGTTAACATTTTCGCTGCGGGTGTCCCGGAATCGAAACATTGCTCAACATTGAAACATGTTTAAACATGTCAAATGTAGCGAAAGTATTAATACGTCAATTACACTTGCATTGTTTGGGTTCTGCGTGTCCTACTCCCAAAAATCAAACTTCCAAGCGCCAAATTCAGTCCTACTAAGTTAAGGTCAGGCAGTCACTATCAGGCGACAATGAGCTTGCACCGTCTGTCACAGCACGCAGTCCCATCTCGCTTGATCTATTGCTTTAAGCCTCCGTTCACTGTGCTTTGTATCTACAACTTACACTATGACTGCTGTGTTCATTTATGATAACCTAACCCAGCCCAACTGCCACAGTTCATTGGTAAAGCATACTACCAAATGCTTGAGAAGTGGTTGATATCTTAAAACAAAAATATTCCACATACATAAATAATTTTTTTGGTTGTCAAACAAAAGTGCTTGTCTAAAGATATTTATAAAAAGCTACATCAATTTTATATTCCTATGCTAGGCTAAATCAAAATTGCTGATAAATATGTCTACATTTCATAATGCAATGGGCATTATTCTAGATGGAAAAATACTGATATTGCAGAAGAACCCTATGGCTTGTCAGTATTAATATTATTTTTTAGTATATAGGACACAAATATTCAGAAACATTGTATTCTTCCTTTAAAATATAGGCTAAAAATGGAATGACCACTAGGTTTAGCAGACGATTATTCAACGATGACGACAACGAACCTGTTGTAAAACTACAGAAATGTATTCTAAAAGCATAACAATTAGATAAACTACACTTATTTTGCAAAATATACCTTGAGAGATGTTTTAAAATTTGGTTTTTTATTAAAGACACCATTTTTTACATAAAAAGTGACGTTATCACTGGCAATCACAAACACTCAGCAGACATGACAGCTCTAGGTCTGCTCGTCGCTCGTCTGCTCCTTGTATAACCTGTGTCGAATTGATATTAGGGACGGTTTGAAATAATTTCGCAACATCGACAGTTTGTTTATATAATTGTTCTTTTTTCTTATAGCTAAACAAATTATTTTTTTTCAAACGCATTCTATATATATATATGTAATAAACGTGGTCTATTTCGTCGATATTTCTAATGAGGTAAGCTAGCATTGTTATCTAAATAGCAAATTATTATTATAGAGTTAATAAATTTGAAGTTAGAATACAAATGTATGTTTTGTATACAATAAATTTATTTACCATCTCAGCAGCACCGGTTTTAGGAGCCGTGGGCCCCTAGGCTAAACTTTTTTGCTTTTTTTGCTTGTATTTGTGTGAATCTGTGTGGAGCGGGCCCCAAGGTGCGCGCTTATATAGCATCTAAATAGTTGTGCAGTTCACTGTACAAATGTGTGTTTGCTCAGTTCATTCGAGTTTTTAAACTGCATCTAAAATGTATTTGTTTAAAATCAATTTGTTCATTTAAATAACATATCATTACTCATTCGAGTTTAATTTTCATTACATTTTATAAGGGTTGCACTAAATGGAGCAAACGTAAGCCTAAAAACGGTGATGTCACATGTATTTTTAAACAAATACCCTTAATCATTGGTGCGTAAATCCTTTATTCTAGCGAATCATAGCCAAAAATCCCAGTCTCCTCAGTTCTACAGGGCCGTATTTAAGAGCTGTGAGCCCCTAGGCTAAACCAGTAGTGCGGGCTCTTGCCGTCCAGGACCAGGTTGGTGACTTTCTTCTTTTTATTGTTGCTTGTATCACGGTGTTATAAAAGGTTTTGTGTGGTGCGGGCCCTCCTTGTTGTGTAGCTTATGCTTAAATCTGGCCCTGTAGTTCTCGCTCTTCTAGTATGTTCATGTCACCCGTTTTACTTAAAACGCCACCAAACGTTTGACACAAAACACCAATATTAATGGCACACTTTTTTAAGGTTATTTGCAGAGAGAGATATTTTCAACATTGAACATTGAAATTTTATCAGCTGTGTGATTTGGTTTAGGTATAAAAGTGAAATCAGTTGAACTAGTGGCTTGAAGGGGCCGTAGCCTCTAATCATAAAAGTGAAATCAGTTGAACTAGTGGCTTGAAGGGGCCGTAGCCTCTAATCTTGCTCCAATATTCTAACTCGTATCATCTGATTTTTTAATTTACTCTTTACACGCTGAGGAATGCCAGTTCGTAAAAAAAGTAGACAGTTAATCGCATGTTTTAATGTAAACAAAGCAGACGTGTTTAAATCCCCATGCTTTTCTTATGGGGAGATGCTTTACGTTATTTCTCGTTTGCTGGTAACTTTTTAGAAATGCTGTTATTTTTCCCGAGTCCCTGGCATCAGTACCTTTAAATTTTAGCCCTCTCCCATCAGCCTATGATTTGCCGAACTCCCACAATTTTGACTTTAAAATTTCGCTTACAGAATTATATATAAAGATAAGCGAAAGCGGTTGTGTAGCTTTATCATAATATATAATTATTGCTTGAGGCAAAATAGTAAATCCGTGTCTTTGCACGGGTTTCTGAAGATATCTTAATTGTGACTTAAAATGCTGAAACTTGGAAAACTTATAGAATATTAAATGAAGAAGAACTTACGAATTTCATTTGTTTTCCTCCTTCCCTTTAAGATGTTCTTAAAATACAAATAATAACGTAAGCATTTAAAAATAAAGTAATGATCGGCTGTAATTAATTACATTTTTGTAATTTAATCAGGTTTTGAATGTAAACATTTGTAGTACAATATGGAGATTACTTGATAGTCAGCTATTAGTAAACAAATAGCTAAGGGAAAGTTGCGGGAATGGCCTAACGAGGTTAGAGGTTTCGTCTCGTGCAAAAAATGCGCAGCCTACTTGGTCGATCGCCATTTTGCCCCTCTCTGTCAACTCTGCTCCCATGGCAACCAACTTGAATCAAGAATCAAGAACGTTTTATAGTCATAAACTGTAACAGCATGGACAAAATTGTCAGGTGTTATACATTACGAACAAGAAATAAATAACCTAAGATAACAAACTAAACTTCTAACTAAACATATTTATTTTCAGTATAAAACTCCTTAACTTATTTCAGTAATACTCCTTTACTATAATAAAAAATCTAAGTCCGGCTCTGAATCGTTTACTGTCTGCCTCTGTTTTTATTTCTGTGGTGAGAGCATGGAAGAATTTTATAATGTTGTAATATGAGTGTTTTTCAAAATGAAAGTTATAGAAAAATAAAGACATTCATAAATATATAAACAACAAAAAGTGAGCAAATTATTTGAGGAAAAAACGCCTCTACAAGGATCAGTCCTCTTCATTCCAAAAACCAATCTAACAGCTAGCTTTTGCAAACGGAAAATTGCCTTTGTCTGCGATGATTTGGCACCCCAAATTGCTACGCCATAATTTTATGTGAGGATTCATGGTAACTCTCTTCTCACGTTATATGTTTGTCAGCTGTCTAACATAAAAATAACCTGTGAAGAGAGGATTTGATTGGTTACGTGAGGAAAATATTGGTCAGCTTATAGGCTTCACTTTTTTTACCTCAGAATTAGAGACCTCTAGATAAATTAACCTTGTTGGTATGGCCCACATATACTTCTATGTTCCACAAACAGCTGCTGTCCCGCCTTGACCTTGAACTTGGCAAGAGGGGTTCACAACACCATAACAGGCGTATTCTCTGTTGGGACATTCAACAATGCCTGGGTGGAACTTATAAATTTAAACAACAAACTGTGGCTTGAAAAGAAATATTTATGTTCACTGTGTTTACAGAAATGGAAATGGGCCATCATTTCATTTTATAGCCATCTATCGTTTTAAGGACAATTTATTTCAGTTAAAGGTAGCTTTTATCACAGTGAATATGAAAAGTATTAAAATGGAAGGAATACATGGAAATATAGATGGGAAATTATTAATGAGTGTAATTTAGACTACAATACAACATGGTTTATTTATTCACTAACTAGACGTTAAATTATTTTCTTATATAATTAAATGTACAGATATTAAATATAGCTGAATAAATTTAAAATGTTTCGTAAAATGATGTTCTCCATACATATTTACTATCTTTTATATGAATATAAATGTAAATAAATTTTAAAGTGTTGTAAGACGTTTTTTATTTACACCTCAGATATCTATAAATGTTACACAGGTCAGTACTATCTTAATTAGTCACTATGCCCCTCAGCTGACGAGCAGAGTTGCTCAGCTCATGCCTTTTTTTGCATGTTTCAAGTCACTCCAGTTGTTATCATAACTTGATTCTTGCTATCATGCCCTTCGGTGCGCATTTGATTCATTTTGGATACGATCACTCTATATGTAATCTTCATTCAATGGTTTTAGTCACTGTTCTCATGAAACCACGCATGTTAATACTTGAACTACCTGAGGTTTAATTTGACAGTTCACTAATTTTTTAAACACCTGTTATTATTCTTTTGTTTTTATTTTGTATTTAATATTTATCAACAACATGCCAGAGCATGAAATTTTAAGTTCACATAAATTTATATAAAATATAAAATCAACTTAATTATGATTAAATTTACAGTGTAATTTTGTAATTATTCTTTAAATTAGTTTCTTCATCTTATAATTTGTATTACTGTTCTTCTAAAAACCCATCAAGTTTGTAAAACGGATCTTCTATTAAATAAGAATAAGAATGTCTTTATTGTCTTTAAACAATTACAATAATTGCAATCGACATTGAAAATTGCAATACATCTTGAGCACTCTTCAATTTTGTAATCTTTTTTGTTTCCCTAATAATTGTAGGAATTTTTCTAGGGAATTTATTTTTACATATAAGTAGTTTTTTCTTAAATATTTCTTGTCATGTCTTTCAATATTTATTTTGTTCCTAGTGTTATATTTGAGCCAAATGTTAATTTTTTTTACTTTTCAAATTCGTTTATTTTACACTATTTGATTTTTTCCTGGAGATGAGACCTGTCCAGAACTTATTTTTCTCCCAGAAATTAGTTAATTACAGCATTTGAAGGAAATTGGTGGAGATGTTTTTTAAATCATAGTTGCAAGCAACCGACGGAGCAAGCAAGCCAGCAAACCTTACTCATATTAGAGTACAGGATATGTTACCAAATAAAATACTTTGTTAAATACACAAATGTACGAAAAACAATTCCAAGAAAAATATACATGCAGCATATTTGTTACTACAAATAATTGCAGTTTTCTGCTGTAATTCTATTATGATTATGATTTGAATGCATAATTAGGAGCAATTATACATTTAATGTTGATAATGAATAAGATTCAAGTTAATTAAGACGTGTAAAGATCTTGCAACTGATTAAATCTTGTCATTGAGTGCTGTTAGGAGTTTTACAACATTTGACTCAGGTTTGTTAGCTATCTCTCACAAATTCTAATATTAAAATACTGTGAGTTTATTAACTATAAAACTAGGAACCACTGGTTGGGAAATTGAAAATTTGCTTTGATAAGTTATTTGTAGGAATAAATATTCACACATAATGCAATAAATATTGTAACTATTTAATATATTTATGTTGAAGATTATACTTTGTTCTAATTTTTTGCTTTAGCAAATTTCCCCTATAGGGAAGAAGCTATTACCGTAGTCGGCATGGTAAGACCTAGGCCCGGGACCATGATAAATTTTCGTTTTGACGCCCCCAGATGCCAAAAACACCATTCGTTCAAAACTGTATATATATATATATATATATATGTGCCAGTAAGCACGATAACTCTCGTAAAAATAGTCCGATTTTGAAGAAATTTGGTATAAACATGTAAAGCAGCATTTATGACTTTAGGTTTGAAAACCAGACAGATCGACCTATCCGAAGGGGGTTTTGGGTTTTGGGGGGTTTTGTACCACAAAAATGTTTTTTTTTTTATTTTTTACATGTAATTTTTGAAAAAGTCAAATTTTTATTTTTTTTCCATTGGAATCAGCTTCAAAAAACACACAATTTGGTGTTTTTATAATTTCTTTACGTCAAATGGTTACAAAGATATCGAAAGTGCTAAACACAGTACGTTGTCCAATTTTATTCTTATGGAGAATAAGAAAAATTGTATATCTTGCTTATTTATCAACTTATCCTGATGAAAGTTTGTATATTGTTTCATATCGTTGTGGTCTATTGATATTCGCACTAAAAAACATTTTTTGGCCGATAGTTCCCGTAGCAGCAAACCTGCGTACTCAGCTCCTATATTTCTTATGGAGAATAAGTAACGTGTTATCTCCCTTAATTATGAAATTAATAACATTTGATATTTGGCTTTACCTTCTTGAGTTTCATTGGTATAAAACCCCATTTTTTGTGTTCCTTGCTTCAGCAACCCTGCATACTCAGCCGCCATGTTATTCTTATGGAGAATAACTAAAATGTCATAAATCGTTTATATATGAATGTATATTGTTGAAACTTGGTATGTGGTATTAAGATACGTTGGTATTAAGATATATGCATTGTAAATTCGCTGAGTATGCATGTTTGCTGCTTCGGGGGTATTTATTTATTTACATCATCCTATACGCTCTTGCATGCAATGTTTGCCTGAGCAATAGACTTGTCATATATTCAGATATAGATTTATATTTATATTTTATAGCTTAATCAGGTAAGTAGTGTGGGTTTGCGGGTTTTGCGCCGGAAGTGACGTCATCCGGTCACGTGACCGGAAGTGCTGAGTCATGAAAGATGTTATCTGGGGCTGAGCCAGTGACGTAGGCGGTTTTGTGACGAAATGAGTAAAAGTTCAAAGTTCAAGGTCACGGGGAGGTAATTTTAAAAAAGTACTACCTCGCACGCGTAAAATCCGATTGTGATTCGATAGTTTTAATTCGATAAAATATCGAATGAAAATTATCGAATGAAGCAATCGAATGATACGAGTGCGAGGTAGAACAATTACAAATATTACTTTATTTTATTTACAATAATTCATATTACAAATATTACTTTATTTACAATAATTCATGTTTACAATAGTTCCCCGTTGTTGGTTGTCATCGATGTTGTTGATCCGGACGAGTTGCGGCCATCACTTCGCTTTCTGAAGAAAGACGGTATATACTTCGATTCCTGCGCAGAGTCCATGTTGTTTTTTGATGCGTAAAGTTCCAAAGATAAATCGTAACCGGACGCAATGAGAAGTCTTAACTCTTCATTAAAAACCTCGAGGTCTTGGAAAGTCGCCAGATGAATAGAGTCATAATGAATACACCTAATTTTAATGGACATTTTAATACAATGTTTTACGTTTGTGAAGAGCACTCGATGTTCACCAGTCGAGAGCCGGAGGTGTACTGACTATTCGCTAGCTAGCGTTCTGGTATCAAACAAAATGGTGGGGCGGAGAAGATGGCGGACAGCAGATGGCAGGCGGCAGGTGGCAGCTGGTTGCTACTACATTCGCCGCCACAGTAATGCAATCCTTCGGCGTAATTCTTGTAGTTTATCTTGTCGGTTCATTTGATACGTTTTACATCTACATATGCAATAGCTGAAACACTTGCACTTACGACAAGCTTTCCCGTCAACTTGATCGCCTGGTATTTTAAAACATTGTAACTCGCAACAATATGTCTTCAAATTGTTATCGAAAAATAAATTTTTCATAGGTGACACCGACATGTTAGCTGCAGCGTGTGTTAGACAAGACTGAGACTAACTTCACTGCTCCCTCTCTTTTATACCTCTTCATAAGTTAACCCTGAATGAAAGTTCAAGGTCATCCATTTGAATTTTAAAAAAAGCAACACAGCAGTATATAAAATAATATACTGCTGTGTTGCTGTTTTTATTTTTTTTTTTATTTTATTTATTTTTTTTTTTTATTTTCTTTATTAAACAAACATTTTACAATACAATAAACTTAAGTTTAACATTGATAACTAGAAATACAAACAATAAAATACAAACAGAGACATTATGTACAAGGATGCGTGATGTGCAGAGTGAGTTCCGTCGAGTTGTTGCCGCTTACACCGTGTGATACCAAATACAACGTCCCCGGTTGAATATCTCGCAAATCTTCATTTTGTAGCAGTTGAACAAATCGTTTTGGAAGAAATACTTGAAACTTCGGCTCATCTCCTGGAGAGAAAGGTCCTTCGCTCAATGAAACTAGAATTGCTTCTCCATGTGTGGTTTCCACTTTCTTGATGTTATGAATAATGTAGTGTTTTTGTTCTTTTAGTTCTGAACACTTTTTAGTTAGCAGAAGGTCGGATTTTGAATGAGTGTTGAATTGATCAACCAGTGTTTGTAGAAACTGTTGTGATGTCATCTTCGTCAGTGGTGTCTTCTGTGATGTTGCCTCTTCGGAGTCTCGAATAATACTCGTGCTGGAGCGGTGCTGTCTCCTCGTATTTATAGGCCCCGCTACCCCCACCACATTTCTGTTCTCCGCTACCCCCACCACATTCCTGCGTTTGTTTCAAGTAAGCAGCCAAACGATACGCGTTGTACAATGCACAGTTTGTTTGGCCGTGTTTAAGATCTTTTGCAGCGACACAAATATTACCGAGATTAATGTTAAAGTCCTTACTGATAGTTATATCGAAAACATCACCGTGCGTGTACTTTTGTATCCAGTTCTTTTTTTCTAATCCTCTTGTGTATATATGTGAATATTGTTTGCAAAAGTTAAACATAATACTGTGCAGATTACTGTAGCTTATAAATCCTTCATACCAATGTATGTGATGAAAGTAGTTTGTTATCCATTTGTTTGTACTTTTTGCTTTGGTGTTAAGTTTGTTAAAAGAAAAAGGAGCATCAAACGTGAATGGGTAGGCTACAAATGTAAGCAAGTCTAAAATTACTAATTCCTTGATAATAAACCTATCATCATTATTTCGAAATGCTTGAAATTCTATTACACAAGGCTTTACACTCACTTCTTCATCCCCTCCGCTCATCATGGCACCTAGCGATCAACTAAACTGTTTTCCACACCACGGTAGGTTAAATACCAGGCCGTACAGTTGCAGGCGCGTTGGTGTATATTTAACGTGGGCACCGTCCCCAATAGGCCTACCCCACGTGTGTTCTTCTTTACTAAGTCAAACTTTAGTCTTTTTTAACTTCTTCTTCTTGTGTTTCGTTTTCTTCTTCTTCTTGTTTCTCCGTTTCTTCTTCCTGTGTTGTTTCTTCTGTAGCTTCTGTAGCGATTTCTACAAGTGGTTCAAAATCCTTTAACTTTCTCCACATGCAAACTTCATGAGGTATTCTATTAAAAATAGATGTATCCACAGGTCCGTACACGATGGTGCTATCAGGTTGTTTTTCCAAGGTATCGACCAAATATTCTTTAATAATAGCGCTTGCAAATACCAACTGTCTCATGTACCTTGTAATAGGTTCTGTTGCGTAGTTTAAAACGTAGAATTCTTCATGTGACAGTAGAATCTTATTTTCATGTTGAGTCAAGTCTCTAATTCGCACTTGTAGTTGTCCACGATGTTTAACAATATCGATTTCATTGTCACAATCCAAAAGTCGAATATGTGTTTTCCTTCCACACAAACTGTTAGTTAAATAACATTCTATTAAATGTACATGTTTCAAAAATGACTCCCAAGCATTTTGCGAAAATAAAACCTTTTTTGTTCCATGGTGTAGTATTACTGTAGGGGAATAATCCAATGACTTCATCAATCCAACTGATACACTTTTACTGATGCATGCTGAGATGGGGTAAAAGATTCGCAAAAAAACTTCAGTTAAAATGTGAGGAGGAATATTTTCTTCAACTTTCTTCTTCCTCTTTGGTACTACCTTTGATGGGTCTGCATTACTTTCCTCCTCTCTATCTCTTTTACCAAACTTTAAAAATGCAGTTATTTCCTTGATGATTTTTTCTTCACTAGTATTATCACGTTCCAATAACGGTGCTACCTCTGCATCACCTTGTACAACAGATGGAGAACTCATTTTGTAGAAGATGTTGCCCATGCGATGATAGACGATCAACTGAAGACCTGCATTGTTGCTCCGCTATTTATAGGTTAGCGACAGTGGCGGTGCCGGTGGTGGTACAACGTTTTACAATACCGTCTTTACGATACCAGTCAACGGTGTGTATGTAACAATTTTATCGTGCAAAATTAAACAATACGCAGATGTATTTGCAGGTACGTTTTCTTGAAATTCCATTTCTATTTTTATATCAACACTAGACGATTTTACAGATTCGTTTTGTTTGGAGCAATCAATTACAACAATCGGAGATTTCGATTCAAACTGTACGGGAGATAGTAGAGGTGTGTTTGTTTTGCCGTAATATGAATTTTGGAACCTAGCGTACATATCGTATAAAACACTGTACCTTTTTTTATCAAAAGAGATATTAAAGTTGTCGTAGGGAAAGAATTGTGAATTCAGGAACACTTTACAGTTTGTTAATTTACAATGGTCAAATTCACCAGCATTTTCAGTTAATATACTTTTTTTCTTTGTTTGTAATCCAAAGATTACATATCTCGCTTTTTCCAAATGAGTAGAAGTTTTTACAGTCCATGTATGCCGTTGTGTTGAAGGTAAAACGGGGTATTCATGAAACTCCCAGCTTCTGAATGGCATTACAATGTCTCGATCTGATTTTAACTTTCTTAATAATGTAATCCTGTGTTCATCATTTAGTCGCACATGTGGTACTCTCCAAACAATCTTGTCTAATGTTAGTTTCCAGTCTAAATTGGCTTCAGTTGTTCCAGCAGATGCTTTAATAATATCATTATCGTTTGATGACCTTAATAAAACTAGTTCTTGTTTTACATTTATTATTATTCTTCTGTAATCTTCAGCAAATCCTAAAAGTAATCTTAAAGGTACGTAAAAATCAAAGTTTCCCGAAGCGTCAGGAGTAATTATACTTTTGTCTGGTGCAACCCATCCTGCAACAGCTAACAGATTCTTCTCATTTGGTGTTAAAGACGCTAATCCTTTTAAGGTACTGGAAATTCCAACCTTTTTTGTTGAATCGACTGTAACTCCTGAAATTTCATATCTAATCTCGTCAAACAAAAATGCCATAGGATTATTTATGAACGGAACAGTGGTTCCAACAGTACCGTCAGCTTTTGTTACTTTTCCTTCAATATATAAATAACTTTCGCATGGAAGAGTATAAATGTCTTGTTGTTGTATAGGAATCCTAATTTCATCGTTATTGTTTAATTTGGACGAAGCGTAAGGGTTGTGCGTGTGATATTCCTTTTCCCATAAGGTCTCGTCGAATGTTGGGCCCTGCGCTATATCCAGTATATCCATTGTTAATGACCTTTAATCCAATTTCTTCTAGAAAACGAATGTTGTCACTTGTTAATCCTTCTACAGCTGATGAGCTACTGACCTCTTTGCTGGTTGGCTCTCTCTTTTTAAATGATAACCCCATTATCTAAGCGGATGATTTTATATGTATTCTTACAGTAATAGCTTCTCCTCGAAAGTCAATAAGGTTTCCGTCTTGATCCACTATGTTCAGCACGATGTCTGAAATGAAACTGGTGTTTAACGGTAGGTACACAAGGTTTTGAGGCTTTTCTACTATCTTGAAACCCGGTGCGACTGATGGGTAGAATGTGTGTAATATATGCCGATTTTCTCCATCTCTGTAGGATCCTTGTATAATGTTACATGTAATGTCTATGCTGTTTACTTTGATGATCGTCACAGTTCTATTCCCAGAATGAGTTGTATTAGGTTCTAATACCTTTGTTTCCTTAGAAAACCCTAATAAACTACCAATTGAACGTTCTTGGCCAAAATCAATATAATACTTAGAAGTAATTTCGGCTTTCATTGTATTGTTATTGCCTTTTATCGTTATATTTTCTTTTCCCATATGTTTTTGTATAACTTCATTTATATTATCAATTTCATAAGCTCCTGTTGGTAAACTGAATTCTTCCAAAGCTGAATATTTTCCTTTATTATCTTTTGTCTTGTAATAATGTATTTTGTTATTAATTCCTTCACTAACGTTTGGAATAGAGTTATATGTTGTTAAATCCAATAATGCGGCTTCCCATAGTCTTCCTTTTTGCAAACGTAGCGCTGGAAACAGAATACTGCGCAAAGTACATGAGTTACCGGTTAATGACACTGTATACGAAGACATCTTAAAGTTGACTAACACTTTTAGCTAAAAAGTCTAAACATAAATGACCGCAAATGGATGTATCATCAGGTTGTTTTCTTGTATAATTGTAAAAAACATTTTCTGCCGCACGAAAGTATTGTTGAAGTTCTTTCGGTGGTGGAAGGTTTCCAAAACTGTCGAAATAATAAATCGTTTCACCAAGTTTCTTGTAACACACCCAATGAGTGCCTAATCCTTCACTATTATCCAAATTTACTATACCAGTCTCATTTTTCCACATTTTAACCGGTAATTCATCTTTCATAAATACTCCTCTAAAAAATGGGATTTTCAAACAAGAAGCATATGTAATCAGTTCTTCATTGGTTAATTCTTTGTTTTTAATTATTAATTGCTCTTTCTTATTTAATACACACGATACGGTCTTAGGTATAGTCCTCCTCCCTTTTTTATCATTGACCATATTGTTGGTTTCTTTTTACCTTTACCACTAGTAGATCGACGTTTTCTTCTGATATTACCTCCTTGTTTCTTAGCGGGTCTTTTCCCACGCCTTCTTCTCTTTCCTCCTCCTCCAAACGTAGTTTTTGCTTTCATTGCTGCTGTTACTGCTAAAGACGCTGCTTTTTCACCAATACTCGCGTCACTAGATTTTACTCTTTGCCAAGCTTTCTCAGAAAGTGCTCTATCTGCTATTGATCTATTTTTTGTATCACCAAATTTGGAATACGCTATATCGTGCTGTTTACAAGCCTGATCAAGCTTATTTATTCCAGGATCTCCTCTAGCAAGCCGTTTCTCTAATTTGGTTCCAGGACCACAATATTGATATCCTCCAGGTAAATGTAATTCCACAGGTAATAAATCAATCGCCTTGTTAACTATAGCTCCAACCGGTTTACTTAATAGAGAAAATGCTGTTGATGCTATTCCCCTTCCTCTCTGTAATCTCTCTCGATTATGACTGATGCGTTTAGCCCTCGGCATGACTATTTATAGCCAAACTTACAATCAGTAGGTGCACTCTATAAATGTTTTACAATGAATGTAATATTAGTCTTGGCTTCTTGTATTATATATACTGTTTAAAATCCATTTATTATATAGAAATGGATTAATTAATTAAATGTAGATGCTTTATCCCTTATCATGGGTATTTAAATTCTTTTTTCTCTTATATAATCTTCATCGTTTTCTGTTGGTTCATTAATCACATTCACTTTATCCCCCTTTCCTAATGTCTTGACTTTAGAAGGCTCAGACGGTTTATCTAATTGATTAGGTTTTTCTGGATTGTGTATCTTTTTCCAGTCTAAATAATTGTGGCTGTCAACATCTGAAGCTACAGCTCTTCCTGAAGCCCGATGGATATAATTAAATAAAGCTGCACCAAACCTTTCCATATGTTTTTCATATTCTGTAGTCCATTTCTTGTGTACTATATCAAATATTTTCTTATTTACAGCGTCTCCATCCTGCTCACAATCACCTACATTTGACAATTTTAATTTTTTTACATCATAGCTTGTATCAGTTTCATTCTTTTTGTAAATCGTTAACAATTTTAAAGTCGCTAAATTTACTGCTTCACCATCATAAATGGGATGTTTTATATTGCTTAACCTTTTACCGGAAAATCCCCAATGGTCTTCGTGTACAATCGGGGTTCTTTTATCCATGTATTGTACCGTAACCGCATCAGAAGACAAAAGCGGATCACCAACATTTTGAATTACTTTTCCTTCAAAATTATAATTACCATCAGGTGTTAACGGAAACCCAGCTCTTTTTTCACTATATCCAGATTTTACTCCAAACTCGGAATACCGTCCAAACTTGTCCACACTCATGATGTAACTGAATCGCTATCGTTTAGGTTCTTACTATATATATATATATATATATATATATATATATACGTCTACTGAACAATTATTTCTCGTTTTCGCAGTTCATCAACCAAAGCTACCCATTCGTTTTCTAAACCAGTGTGCCCGGCTTCCATAGCTTCATGTAATAACCTCATTCGATCAACTAACTTATTTATATCGTTGTAATATATTATATTGGTTTTATACAAATTTTTTAATAATCCCCTTCCAGATGTAGTAGGATCAGTTGTTTTTCTTTTTTTATGCAAAACATTTAATTCAGCAGAAGATAAAGCTCTTCTTTTAATTGGAGCTTTATTTGATTTCGAGGGGAAAAGACTAGATATAATGTTTGTGTATTTTATTGACCTGTTTCTATGAATAGGTAGTTCTTTGGAATATTTTTTTCTATGTGCATTTGTATACTCTAGTATATTTTTAAACAATTGTAAATCCTTTTTAGTAAATTTACCAGGATTATTTTTAAAGATGAGTTCAAACAAACCTGTTGTGCCTTTATATTTCTTATCACCAATAACTATATCATCATTTTCGTTTATATCTAACTTTCTATCTCCAATCATTAATCCTTTATCCTCTATTCTAGCTCCATATGTATGATAATTTCGATTAGCATGTGTGCCATGTAACATTTTTAATGTATATTTTCTTCCAAGTGTTCCTTTAAACATAATATCTGTGCCTAATTTGCTTAAGTTGGATGGGTTGATATCCTCTTCTTCTGCTCTTGTATCTTCCGCACTTGTATCTTCTGTACTTGTATCTCCTGCAATGTTCTTTTCCCTTAAATCTCCTATATCTCCGCTTTCTTCATACTCGTCGCTTTCTTCAGATGTTTGTAACTGGTCAGAACTTTCATCATTCTGAAATTCTTCTTCATATTTGGAAATTGGTAGCATTTTGTCTCCTTCGAAGCGAAATGAAGGTCTTTCCATATTTTGTGCTAATCGCTTTAAAGGTTCAGTAACAGGTTTGAATGTTGTTTCTAAAAATTGCTCTCTTTCATTTATACCTGATTTTAAAGCTCGGTTTTTTTGTCTAATAGAATCACTAAGTGATTTTATTTCCTTTAATAGCTTTTCCTGGTTAACCATCTTCACACCTTGACGACTTGTACAGTAATACCGCTAATCAGTGTATTAAAACGAATTTATCAAAACCTATTCTATAACGACCATCTTTTATAGCTTGATCTTTCATAATAACCAAAAATCCATACTTTTCCGCCCATGCTTTTCCGCAAAGCTCTTTAAACTTTTCAAATGGCATATCCGCATTCACATGATCGTTATATATATGTTTTAGGTTAGTATCATCTTGTTTGAATACAATTAGAATATTTGCATTATCTCTGATAAGTTGTTTTGGGATTTTGCTATAAGTTTGTCCTATATATATGCTGTCGATGTTATTATGTCTTCCCATGGCAAAGTAGTTTCTA
The DNA here is from genome assembly GCA_963675035.1 of Allygus modestus. Taxonomy (NCBI): domain Eukaryota; kingdom Metazoa; phylum Arthropoda; class Insecta; order Hemiptera; family Cicadellidae; genus Allygus; species Allygus modestus. Next base: position 12,306,845 of record OY776111.1, on the reverse strand, counting down.
ATAGTATCCTGATTTTCACAAGATACATCGTCAAATATAAATACAGAATACGGTTTCGCTTCGTTTGGTTGCATAATGCTATCACTAGCGTTAAATTTGTAAAAATTAACATCAGACACATCAGATAGGATTTTATCCAGCAATTGATACTTTGGTTGATGTAGAGACTTTGAAAAAATATATAGGTTACTAAACCTTAATCCCTGCGGATTAGTGATCAAATTAAAGACAACATTGGTCTTTCCACAGTTTGAGGGGCCACTTACTATACATCGAACAGTGTTTGGAAGTAAACTACCGTGTTTACCATTGTTGATTTTAACGTTATCCACAGTTAAATCATCTATGTTATTAATATTGAATCGATCTTTATGGTGAATAATCTCCATCCTGCTCAAAGGTTAACGATGAAATGAGTTGCTTGTATTAAACCAAGTCCTTTATAGGTATCCATGAATCCTCAGTTTTGTTAAACCCTAACCACCGCACTTTAACTGCGTCCTTTTTTCTTTGTAACACTTTTTCAACAAGATATACATCACCTACTGTTGACTTTAACATTTCATGTCCATAAAATGCACCTTGCAACAAATCTCCTTTGTTATCTTTTAGGATATACGTTTCAGGTACAGTCGGTTGCACTTTATACACTGTAAAAACTTCATTCGTCCAATTGGGAAGGTATTTTTTGGTAAACACTCCCTTATATTTACTAATCCGTACTTTATCACTTACATTAAATTTTCTTGGCTGCATTTTTTCTACTTTAGGCTTTGTATTTTTCTTTATGCGTTTTAATACATCTTTTGCATTTCTTATATTTACTTTGTTAGGTTTCATACCAATAGTTCTATGAAACCTGTTGTTATAATCATTTATTAATTGTGGTAAAACATCATACCATACGTAAGAACCTCTTTTTGAAAATTGTTTATACAGTGCTCCTTTTAAGGTTCTATTAAATCTTTCTACAATAGCAGCTTTTTTCTCTGAATTTGTAGAATAATGATTTATTTTATATTTATTCATTAACTGTGCAAAGTTTGTATTAAAGTATTCTGTTCCATCATCAGTTTGTAAATGTTTAATTTTGTTTTTATCTCTTTTTATGGCTATTTCCATGGCTTCTGTTACGCTTTTACCAGTCTTGTCCTTTAGAGGCAAAGCGTCTGCAACTTTTGTAAAACAATTAATAATTGTGAGTATATATTTAAATCCTTTGTTTATTCTGCTATGCGGTCGCATTTCAATTAAATCCGCTTGATATAGATCATTTATCCCTTTTATAACAGTATTACTTCTTGGAAACTTTATTCTTGCAGGTTTGTGTAGTTCATTAATAATCTTCTCCTTCAGGTCTGACATGATGGTTTCACGAAGGCAGCTGATATGGTATTAAATATTCTTTTGTATAAATCTGCTTATATATATATATATATATATATATATATATATATATATACATATAGTTCAAGGTCATTCAAAACTTGTGTAAAAAAAGGGGAAACACAGCTTAACATTGCTGTGTTTCCCCTTTTTTTACGGAAAGGAAAAGGATAGAGGATCTAGGACGATGAAAGGGTTATTAGTCAATAGGGTTGAGGGAATAGTGACCGAATGGTAAAGTGTGGATGTTGTCTGGAAGGGTTTGTCTTTTGTCGTCATTACAGGATAGCGCCTTTTTAACTTCAGTCACGCTGTACAGCTGATGGTTAAAACTTCTGATGGTGTTGAATTTAGCTGTAATGATGTTATCCTCAAATAAGCATTGCTTGTAATGTTCAAAATGCACTTTCTTCTTTAAATATAAACTCTTTACACCTTTAGCTTTCTTAATATAGCTATTCTTCTTTTCTTCTTCTTCTTTTTCATTATAGAGTTTCAAAGAATATAGTTTAGACATCAGTGCAACAATCTCTTCAAGCAGAACACCATTAGCCTCATCCTTGAATTTGCCTAGTACTTTTTTGTGTCTGTCATTGTCGTAGTTTGGATGATCTTTTGGATAATCGGAGAAATCAAAGTCGTTCTTGTAAATAAATGTACGTAAATCTTTATACATGTCCAATGTTACTATGCGATATATAAAAGCGTCAGTGTCCATATATGTAATAGATATATTTTCTCTTCCGTAGAACGCCACCATTTTGTTGTAGTGAAAATCGTACATGTGTGTTTTTGAGATGTCCAAGATTGACATGCCTATATACAAAGGACGATCCATCTTCACACTCGTCTTCTTCATGGACACTGCTACAAGTTTTTCATTAATAATTATAGATGTTCTAAAATTTGGCTGCTGTACTAGTTTCTGTAATTTGTTTGCGTCGGTAACAAGTTTAACATTTTTGTGTCTTCTTTTGTTTTCCAATGTTTTTCCAAATATCGCATTATTCATTAATTTAAAGAAATCTTTTTGAAAGTCTGATGTAGCTGCTGCTCTTCTGATGGTATTTGAATCAATGTAGGGTTTCAACCAGCATGATTGAGAAAATTCCAAAACTCTATTAATTTTTGTTAGACGTAGTCCTAATTCGATAGCTTGTTGAACCACCCAAAAGTGAGCCACGTAGCGTTGTTTATTATTTAATGTCATCATTAATTTGGGGTGTTTTCCAATTGGTGAAATTTCTGTTTTAGCAAGAAGTGGAAGGTCATAATGAAGATCATGTAAATTTTCTGGGTATTCAAAATCGCAATCCAAAATATATCCAGTGTCACCATGTTTCGGAATTTGTAAAATATCGCCAATAGAGTCGGGATTAATCCATTTAAAGTTATCAAAAGGAAGTGGGTTTGACATTGCCCATCCGTACAGGTTATTTGCATCGAAATATCCTAAATAGGTTGACGGTTTGGTTTCATCGTAATCGGGTAGGTATTTGTTGTTGGCTTTGACATGTCTGGTAACACTTTGGGTCAATCCGCCTCTTACTCCAGCTTCAACCATTAAAACCATGTCAATGTCTGTTAAAAGTTGGAGTTTGCATTTTGTTTCTTTTAACATGGCTTGCCAAGCTAATCCTGGTGAAGTATACGAATGTAGAGGGTCCAAACCGTATGCAGCAAAACAGGTGTTTCGGAATTCTTCCATTACATCACAAAGAAGAGTTACATCTAGTTTGACATAAAAGTCCGAGTAATCTCCTAAGGTCTTCATATCTAACTCGTTCCATACTCGACGTGCGTGTTGATAGTCCTCAAGTGATATTTCCGAATCATTAAGTTTGTTTTTGAAGTGTTCTGGTGAAGGTAGTGATGTTTCATCAAATCTATGCAGTCCATCGATGTAATCATAGGGGAAGACTCCTTTTCGAAGAACCAAATCCATTTTACTATTGGGTACAATTTTGCTTGTTTCTATCAAATCTGTTCTTCTTAGATTTTCAGATAATTTCATGAGGCTTGAAGGCATAAATCTAAATGAATCAACAAACCTTAATTTAATTTTACCCACCTTTTTTGAAAAGCTTATAAATTTTTCCATTGTAGTAGCCAAAACGTCTATTGCTCCATTATCTCTTCCTAGTTCGGGGATTATGAAGTGCGAATCATAACCACTCAGATTGTGCAGAACTACGGGGATAAAATATGGTAGTTTGTAGTTCAAGTTGCAAGCGTTACAGGCTGCACCTCTGTACGCTCCCGTAAGATGATCGTGGTCACGAACTTTAACGTTATCCAGTGTAAAGGTGTTATTACACAAATAACACGTTGTTGTTGAATCATAATGTTGAAGTTCTTCTTCTTCCATAGGTGACATGGGTACCTTTGTTCCATACAGTTCTTCTACCTTTGCAGCTATGTCATACAAATCATCGACAAAGTATTTGGCTGCTTCTTCACCGCGATAAATCTTTGGAGAAGATGATAGTCCATATTTTTGAAGATGGTCTTCAGTCAACGTGGATTTAATTAGTATGCAATAACTGTTTGGTGAATGAAGTTGGTATTTGCTTCTTCTTGTAACGTCCTCTTCTTGTTGTTCAATCGGATGTAAAGAAGACTCGAAATCAGCGTAAACAACAACAGGTACACGGTATTGTTGTATTACTTTGTCAAATTTTATCTGCGCTCTGCTAGGATGCGGCAATTTAATTCTTACTTCATAGTTTCCATTACATAACCGCTGGTGTTCTACTAACCAATCAGACCCTCCCCTTCTTAGTTCTTTGTTCACGTGACAAAAACATCTTTTGCAAATTGTCATCTTTCTTTTATGCTTAGATAATTGATTAGAAACAAGACTTTCAAATTTTTTGATATACACAAAGTGTGAAATATCACCTTTAGTAATTAATAACAAATCGGTATGATCTCTGCGCTCATTTGGTGTTATACGCAAGGGGTACAAATTGTTTGTCGAATCCAATCCGAAGAGGTTGACAGAAGCTGAAGGATTTTGTTTTTCAAATTTTGAAACGTCTGTTATAGCAACAGGGTAAGTCATCCCTTGGAAATTATATCTATGTTGTACTTCTTCATAATAGTGACTTGGTCTTTCCGGATGAATTGTTACATATTTGGCCAACATAGCATATTTAAAACACTCAGTATCTTGATTTTGTACGTTGACGCAGGATAAGGTATTTCTAATCTTTGTTGGTAGAGGAATGTAGCTACTTCCTCGAATTCCATAGCCGTGTTTGTGTACTCTTAAGTCTAGCCCTGTGATGCTTAACAAATTCCATCCAGAGCCTCTTCCTTCATGTTCTTGTATTTTAGTCATTAGCTCTTCAAAACATTCAGATACGATTGAATCAATATCTGACGAAAACATAATAGTTCGGTTTTTTGTTAAAAACCCTCTCGGTGAAGTTTCATTTTGAATGTTTGTAAATAAAGCATCCATTAATAGTCCAAATTTAATAAAATTTAATCTTTTTAATTCATTTTGCAAAGTGTTGCTTACCAATCCTTTTGCGTTATTTAAAAACTCTTTGAGTTGTAATTTTGCATTGTCAATTTTGAAGTGGGTTACTACATTACCCGGAAGTGCTCGGGCATGTAGTTCTACATTTACTGCTGTTGATGCTGAAGGACGGTGAAGTGTAGACAGAGCATGCGTAGAAGTCGATGCAGCTGATGATGTTGAAGGATGATGAAGTGTAGACAGAACAGGCGTAGAAGTCGATGCAGATGATGATGATGATGTTGATGGTGCATATTGAATAACACTAGGTCTGGAATTTTGGTGTTGAGCTAACATTTGATCTATTTCTTTCAATTCTTCTTCTTCATATTCTTCATTTTGGTTTTTGTTATGTTTCAGTTCTTTATGTATCATTAAAATAAATTCATCCTTAAATGAAGACTTGCAAATATCGCAGCGATGCATAATGTAGGTGCGATCTCCACAAGGGTCTAGGCAATAATGAACAACACTGCAAATACCCCTCTATTTATACCCTAGCAAAAGTAATGGGGGTACGTATTACGTTAAGTTTACTATTTTTTTTTTGCATTTTATATTTACTATTGTAGCTGGAGGCTACAAATTTCTGTATTTAGGTCAAGGTCATTGAACAAATTTGCCAAAACGGGGAATAGATCAGTAAATGATTTCATATTAAACCATAAACTGATCTATTCCCCGCTCTGTATTTAACTAAGACAATTTTCTCCAACAGAAACATTTGATAAATTTTAAACTCGGATGTGAAGTTGGATTGTACACATTGCATCTTGATCAACTAAAAATTTCATAAAACAATAGGGATCTTCAGTTGTAGATTCATCTTTAACATATTCAATAGTCAACATTGCCGAACGAAGATCTTGTGGAATTACGTCGACTTTTATGAGTCGCCTTTCGAGTTCGAACCGTTTTGTTATTATGAGGGGAAAGCTGTAGCAAACGGAGTTTCCTGGTGGGTTCATTATGCCTATATGATAAATATACACTGTTGCATCGTCTTTAAATAGACGTTCCCCCACCATTAAATGTATAAGTTACCCCACTTTTTTAATCATGTAAATGGGTCAAGGTCATACAACGATATTACCAAAACGGGGAATAGAGCAGTAAGTGATTCTCACTATAACCACAAACTGATCTATTCCCCGCTTTGTATTTAAAGTAAACTATTTGAAGACAACAAAAACTTATTCAGATTCTTCCGATGATGATGATGATGAGCTCGTATCACTAAATAAGCGACGACGAACACAAAAGTTCCCTGTGACTGGATCTAGAACTACATCATCGATATTAATACTGCTTGGAGGGGTTTCACTATCAACAAGGTCCATTTCCTCCAAGCAAAGCAACTGATGATGAAATTCCGGTTCATTATTATCGACATCGTCGTCGTCAGTCAACAGCTCCAACAGCTCCATCTCTCCAAGATATGGTTCACTGCTAGCATACTCACTCAGTAGTTCAAGATCACTAAATAGTTCAAGATCACTAAATAGTTCACCTTCCATCTCTGAATCGTCTTCGTCTTCATCTTCGTTTAAATTTAATGGAATATTTTTAATCAATTCTAGTATAGTCTTCTTAGAAGGGAAAATGTTATCTCTGGGCGACATGATTCCAAGTAGCAGACTGATTTACCACTAATACTAAACCACCTTTTATACATGATTTCGGTGGTGGTGGGGGTAAGTGTTGAAAGTGCAAGTGGTAGGGAAAAGTGATAGGGAAGAGGTATTATTGTAACACAAATGATTAAGTCCTGTAAGTGGGTCAAGGTCACCTTATCCTATTACCAGAACGGGGAATAGAGCAGTAAGAGATTCTTATTCAAACCTCAAACTGATCTATTCCCCGTTCTGTATTTCCCCCCCCCCCTTTGGCGTTTTATTTAGTTTATGAGGTTGTGTAATAAAGGCACAGTGTGTAGCCTTCTTGTAATAATTGGTCAATTTTTTTCTTCAAAGGGATTGGTTTTACATCTATTTTTACTTCTTCTGTTCCACGAATACCCAATCCTTTGACCTGAACATAATGGTACTCCGTTAACAGTTGGTAAACACGCTGGATAAAAGTATCCGCTTTAGCAGTAGAGTCAATATAGTGGAGGTATACCATGGTAGGTGCTCTCTTGACGCAATTCAGAACCAAAGTGATAATTGTCTCTGTAACATCGGGCTTATATACCCATCGTTTTTTTTTTTTTTTTTTTTTTTGCTTTAATTACAGGTTTGGAACAATATAAAATGTTATATTAATGTTCCATCCATTATTGACTAACCTTACCATATTACCAAAGATTTTATATAACTTTCTACTGTAGTTTATTTCAAATGCTTCATTTTCACTACTATAAACTTCACCTGTTGGTCTCCACATGCACAATTGACAACTAACCTCTATATCAAGATACCGTAGCAGTAATCTCCTTACAGCAAGCAACTGATCAATGTTTTCGACCCGTCTGCTAACTATTATAGTTGCTGCAGAGATAGAAGTAGTGGATGCATTCATTTTCAGCAGAGTACTAATTTTTACCAGCGATGGAGAACCTCCTTTATACTTAGTTTAAGTAGTGGTGGGGGTTAGGAAAAGATATTGTTGTTGTGAGAAATAAGAAGATCTTTCATTATTTTTTATCAAACGAATATTTTCTAAGTCCCAAGGTCATTTACACCAGTTGCCAAAACGGGGAATAGAGCAATAAGAGGTTCTCACTTTGACCTCAAACTGATCTATTCCCCGCTTTGTATTTCAAAGGACTTTAGTTTTTTAAGATAGTTACTCGTCCTGATCTTCATCCATGAGGAAGATTTGTTTGTAAGCTGAAGGTTCTTCAGCGAAGAAATGTTGGTCCGCTAACTCATCCTCTTTAAGAAAAACAGCTTCAAAAGGTGGAGGGTTGTGTAAATCTTCTTTGTGAATTAAGGACGGTTCTTGAAGCTGCGACTGAAGGTTTGAAATGTATTTTATTGACTTTTGTATAGTGGTTAATTTAGAATCATACGGATTGGAGGATGGTAATATGCGTCTTAATACTTTATAACAATCAGCGATCCTTGTTCTCATTTTTCTAGAACTAGCATTGTTTCTCTCGGTTTTGAGAGATCTCGAGTTTAAGTTTGGCGAAGTATTACTAGTCTCTGGAAAAATGTTGGATAGAATCATAGCCTGGACAAGTATCGATGGGGCAGCAGAAGATGAAACAGTACAAGAAGAGGCGTCAGAAGTTGGTTTTCTGATGTGCTCCATGGTGTCTGAGGTGGGCGAATACAAGCAGCAGACTAATTTTACCATCGATAAGGTGTCTCTTTTATACCCAATGGAAGTGGTGGGAGTGCAAGTTTTAGGGAGGGGATGTTTTTGTAAGAAATATATATTTCAATATTTTTTTTTTTTTTTTTTTTTACCAAACAAAATTTTCTAAGTCCCAAGGTCATCTGAACAAATTGCCAAAACGGGGAATAGAGCAGTAAGTGGTTCTCACTTGGACCTCAAACTGATCTATTCCCCGCTCTGTATTTCTTAAAGTAAACAATAAATCTTCACACTATTGAGCAGCCTTTGCTCTTTGAAGCTCAAGTTCTAAGTCTGCAACCAGGCGAAAGTCTGCATCGTGCTCCTCCCATTGTTCAGGAGAACGCGGTTGTCCACACCACTTTGTAAAGGCGTACCTCATTGCCTCATTATACTCCTCCAGGATAACATGATAGGGTCTTGGTTGCTGCGTTGTAGACCGCATCGATGATGTAGTTTGTTGCGGTTGTGACTGGGCATCATTCTCCGCAACCTTATCAATCTTAGAAACCTCGGTAATTTCAGCAGCCTCAGCAATCGCGTACAACTCCTCTTCGCTAATTTCCTTTCCCCATGTGTTGCTGTTGACGCTCATGATGATACAACTAATAATTATATTCCGAATCGCTTGCTTAAATACCCGCTTACCCCCTCCCTTCTTCACTGTTGAATAATATCTTTAGTATAATATTTCTCCTTTTTCCTTTTACGTTTATCTTTGTCTTAGTGTAAAATATCTAAGTCCGTTATCTAGGTCAAGGTCGTTGTAACATTGTAAAAAAAAAGTGTGGACAACCTATTTACACTCTGCAGCATATGCTACAATTTGTAAATAGGTTGTCCACACTTTTTTTTTTTTTTTAATTTGGAAAAACTTTATTTAATTTGGAAAGAATGTTTTTTCTTTTTTTTTTTTTTTGTTTTTTTTTTGTTACAATTTATTCCACACAGTGGTTCCTGAATCGGCTCGGATTAGATAGTGCTTTTTTGTAGGGTTTTTGGGATGACGCATGCCTTTAGGTAATCTTAAAATGTAAAGGCGGTCTTCACATTTTAACATGACCTTCAGGAATCCCATTATTTTTACAAAGACGTATTGTTTGTTTTTAGCTAGCCTATTAATCCGAGTCTTAGCCGGTTTCACTGTTGGATGTGGTGAAGAAGGAGAAGCGGTATTTTTTAAATGAAGATTGCACAGTTCTTCATTTAAAGTACACTGTTTTGCACAGCGTTCGCCTTTCTTTGCACCTTTTTTGAAGATATAATTACATAGTTGTGCAGGACGTATGCACCTTCTATGCAATGACTTTAATTGATTAAATTTCTCTGAAGGAGATTGAATATTTGTGCAAATTACTGAAGGTCTGGTTGAACTAGTGGAAGGTGAAATTTCAATTGGGGGTCTTGTAGATATTTTAGAGCTTGATCTCGAGGTGGAGCTTGATCTTGAGGTGGATGATGAGGAGCTCGAAGAAGACCTTGATCTCGAGGTAGATGATGAGGAGGAGGAGCTCGACGAAAACCTTGATCTCGAGGATGATGGTGAAGGAGAAGTTGGTCGATCCATAATGGGTGGTGAAGTTGTCTTCTCAGGGATGATAAGAGACATTAAAAGAGCCTGACGAAGAATTGAACCAGCAGCCGAAGTCAAGGGTGATGCAGAAGTCGAGGGTGATGCAGAAGTCGAGGGTGATGCAGAAGTCGAGGGTGATGTAGAAGTAGAGGGTGATGCAGAAGTCGGTAGTGATATCGGGTGTGACTCCATAGTTCTGAGTTGAGCAAGCACAAGCAGCAGAATGATCTTACCAGTAATGGGAAGCCTCTTTTATACCCAATATAAGTGGAAGGAGAAAGGGGAAAGGGGAAGGGGGATAGGCTATGGTTTAAAATATTAATTTTCCTATATGTAACCAGACAGAGGTTTTATAAGTCCTGTCAGTGGGTCAAGGTCATCTGAACTTGTTGCCAAAGCGGGGAATAGAGCACAAATTGGTGCTCTATTCCCCGCTCTGTATTAGGGGACAGGGAATTACAAGCAATGATTTTAATAACAAAAAATAAAGAAAAAAAAACCCCAAAAAAAAGGAAAATCACAACAGTTTCTCAGGCTAAGAAAGGTAATGTCAACCGGTTTACATGGCCGTATTGACAAGTCCGGTAGAGCACAAATTGGTGCTTTATTCCCCGCTCTGTATTAGGGGACAGGGAATTACAAGCAATGATTTTAATAACAAAAAATAAAGAAAAAAACCCTCCAAAAAAAAAAAAGGAAAATCACAACAGTTTCTCAGGCTAAGAAAGGTAATGTCAACCGGTTTACATGGCCGTATTGACAAGTCCGGTTTTCAGGGCCGAAACTTATTGTCAGGGGGTTAGGAAAGGGATGAGAAACAAATTACATTACTTTGAAACAAACTGGTCAGTTAGAGTTAACGTTAATTTTACAAAGAACAATCAGTATCACTGAAACCCGGACGGACGTAGATCACGAACGGGCGTCAGGATACTGCGGTCAGTTTAACAAGGTCACAACAGCAACACTGAAACCCGGACGGACGTAGATCAACGAACGGGCGTCAGGCTACTGCGAACCAATGTTTTGACCAAGGTAGTTTACAAAGACCGGCATTTAAATTACTTTGATAACAAACCCCACGGATATAAAGACTTTACCCAAGGATAAGGATCTGTAAGAAAGGTACATATTTCATCATTAAATATTTACAAAGACCGGCATTTAAATTACTTTGATAACAAACCCCACGGATATAAAGACTTTACCCAGGGATAAGGATCTGTAAGAAAGGTACATATTTCATCATTAAATAAAACAATCAAAACCAACACCAACATTCATTAAACTAACTACATTAATTAGCAGCAATCTACAAGCAATAATCTAACAAACAAACTACCATGCTTAACAAACTACCATGCACATGCAAAGGCGCGGATCTCTTAATTGCGCGTCGGGCCCAACGCACACTTAAAAGACCTACGCTGCAGCAGAATGCAACCCGGACGGACGTAGATCACGAACGGGCGGCAGCCTACTGCGAAGAGACTGCGGACTGCTCCCGCTTATAAAGGCGGCGGTCAGTGGTGGGAGGTGACTCCGCCCCGTGACGTCGGGGGAAGGGGGGGGGGGGCATGACCCAAATGGGGGGGGGGGGCATGACCCAAATGGGGGGGGGGGACATGACCCAAATGGGGGGGGGGGGACATGACCCAAATGGGGGGGGGGGGACATGATCCAAATGAGGGGGGGGGGGGTGTCATGAAGGGAAGGGGAACCGGTTCTTAGCTTTCTACCCGTATATGGAAGTGTCAAGGTTACACTTGGCAAGCCGCCAAAAACCTAATCAACGAGATAAACCGTCTGACCCTTCAAAAGTCAAGACATTAGGACTCATTCCAGCTTTGTCTCTCGAACTAAAACTACGTGCCGATCAGCAGCGCTACGATGACTTCCCCTGTGAACCTTGAGAAACTGCGACGTCTGAAGGAATCCCTGAAGGAGACGGTTGAGAGAAGAAGTGGTTTTAAGAGACCAACTTCTTTCAAGGCCACAATAAGAAGAAATTTTAAGAACCATCCGCTCTACTTCAACCAACATCCGTCATCTGAGCATCGACCTTCGACTTCGACTACAAGTCAGCCTCGACCTTCAACTCCACCTCTCACCGTGGATGAGGTGATGGAGCGGACGAGGGTGTTGAAGGAAGAAGAATTAGTCACTCCTCTAAACTTCAAATCACTTAAATTTAGAAAACTAAAAACAAATATCAAATACAAGTTTGTGGCAAGGCTCAGCGGAAACAGCTATATTTTACAACATGAAGATTTTCACTTCAAGGTCCAACTGCCTCATTCCCTGCCGCAACCGCCTAGAATCCCATCCAAAAAGGAACTGTTTTTCGTCAGACAAGAGGGCAAGGCGCATTGGTTAATTAAATAAATTGTCACAGCCCTTGTCCATTTCCTCCACCTCGACTAACCGCAACTCCTTCAGGACTCCTCTTCATGGCATCAAAAACGGTCCTTTTCAGGACCACCCTAAGCATTTCAAGTTAGGGACTTGGCCTGTACATAGGCAGGAGACTGTTAGTCTTATGTTTGTGTGCAGCCCACTTTGTAAAAATTTCGAAGTCCCAAGGTCCTTGACCTTGACCATGACCATGACCCAAGGGGGGGGGGGGGTATAAAGTTTGTGCAAAGTATGTCATGTGGGTACTCAAATTACGCGGATTGATCGGACGAACAAGTTGGTGCAAACAGAATTCAGATCCGACAAAGGGTATAGAAGCAACAGCGAAAAAACTACTATTTTCAAGGATAAACCTAAATAACTTCTTTATTTACGGTTTAAAGTATATTAAGTGGGTACTCAAATTACGCGGATTGATCAGACGAACAAGTTGGTGCAAACAGAATTCAGATCCGACAACGGGTATAGCAGCAACAGCGAAAAAACACCTATTTTCAAGGACAAACCTAAATAACTTCTTTGTTTTTGGTTCAAAGTATAACATGTGGATACTTCAATTACGCGGCTTGCCAAGACAAACAAGAAGGTGCAATTTAAATTTAAATCTAACCAACAGTATAGCATCTGTAGCGTAAAAACGATGGTTTGAAGGACAAGGTAACGTTGTGGTGGGGGTTAGGTGCCTATCATACATGATAACGCTCCATCATTATTCTTCCAGCTCTTGACGGATGAACATCTACCTAGAGGGTCTGAAAAATGTCGCAGTTTTACAGGAACATGAGGAAGGTGACCTTCAGTAGTCCCCTTGACACTACTTTCTACTTCCCTGACAATGAAGACAGAAGGTCTACACTTTTAGTGGACAATGAGCGGTTTCGTCGAAGAATAATCGAGGTTGAAACACTTTTAGCTAGTTGTTTGCTTCGCAAAAAGAACCATATGAATACATGCACCGGTTTAGATCATAGTAGCTGTTATACTTATACAGAGTTGAAGCGCAAACATTATTTAGTTATTATTATTGAAGTTTTTAGTTACGGAGCTAAGGTCTTGACAGTCTAAGAGCTAAACCCTAACTAACACATGTAAACTAGTTATTGTGCGATGTAAAACTCGGTGGGGGGACTGGTGTAGTGGGGGACTGGTGTAGTGGGGGGACTACCATCTGCCGCACACTTGCCACCTGCCGCCTGCCGCCTGCCACCAGCCATCTGCTTCGTTCTACTACACTTTTACCCCCACCATTTTGTTTGATACCAGAACGCTAGCTAGCGAATAGTCAGTACACCTCCGGCTCTCGACCGGTGAACATCGAGCTCTCCGAGACGCTCTTCACAAAATAACAATATCATTTCACTCAAGGTCTGATAGATGTTTCTATTTCATTGCCGTCACGTATTATTTCCTCCTGACAGCAATGAAATGCAAACACCTAACAGAACAGATAGGTGTCAAAAACACAACATGGACTCTGCGCAGGGATCGAAGTATCTACCGTCTTTCTTCAGAAAACAAAGTGATGGCCGCAACTCGTCCGGATCAACAACATCGATGACAACCAACAACGGGGAACTATTGTAAACATGAATTATTGTAAATAAAGTAATATTTGTAATATGAATTATTGTAAATAAAATAAAGTAATATTTGTAATTGTTCTACCTCGCACTCGTATCATTCGATTGCTTCATTCGATAATTTTCATTCGATATTTTATCGAATTAAAACTATCGAATCACAATCGGATTTTACGCGTGCGAGGTAGTACTTTTTTAAAATTACCTCCCCGTGACCTTGAACTTTGAACTTTTACTCATTTCGTCACAAAACCGCCTACGTCACTGGCTCAGCCCCAGATAACATCTTTCATGACTCAGCACTTCCGGTCACGTGACCGGATGACGTCACTTCCGGCGCAAAACCCGCAAACCCACACTACTCAGGTAACACATAAAGCAATTAATACAAACCGTAAGTAATATGGGAAGCAAAACTAACTATAGCTAGTTTTTAGATTTATATATAAATCCATATGGTCAGGCAGTCTGACAATTGCAGTCAAGATACTCAGAGACCCTGTAGAAACAATTCTGAAATAGAAATTCAGTAACAAGCTTTTTAAACCTTTTGAAGCAGGAATCATTTTTAATGTGGTTGGGGCAGTTATTGAACATTTTAAAGCAGAAGTATGATGGTGATTTTTCTTGGAAATTTTATTTTGAGTAGGGTACTGTAATATGGCAGAATTTGTGGTGGAGTATCGGTGATAATGATTCCTTCCATAAAATCTTTGAGGATTAGATTTTACAAATAAAAGGTACTGAAGGATTAACAATGAAGGAAGTGGAAGAACATGAAGCTTCCTAAAATGCAGTTTATATGTTTCTCTTGGTCCCAAACAAGAAAGCAAGCTGATGACTCTGTTTTACGTCTTAAAAGCCTCATACATCTTACAGTTTTACATCTTAAAGTTTTGTATCTTAGAGCCTCTGTAGAGTTTCTCAAAATATGAGATAATTTAAAATCAAATAAATCTTTATTCATAAAATGCATGTTATGTTCCATTGAAAGGTGTCATCAAAACGTAGAGTCTAGACTAAAAATAAACGAGTTCGCACACAGCACGCTGACGTGAGGGAAGTGAATTTCCACATAAAAACTTTTAAAATTCAAAAACAGTGTAAAAACATACATTTGTCCAATTTTTATTGAAATCTTAAAACATTGATTTTTTGGATGTTCTGATACTCCTGGTTTCATTTACTTGCAAAGCTGGGAATACAATTTTGCGCATTATAAGGTTAGGAGAAGGTCCAGACAGGCTTGAAAGTAGGCGTGAGGTTGCTGGGGATAATAAAAGTACTTTAACAAAGGAATAAGGCTTTTCTAGTGTAAAACCCCCATAAGACAACGTACTGTGTTTAGCCGATACACATTTTCTTTAATAACTCGGTAAATATTTATGCTAGAATGACGAGAGAGGGCTTAACACTTTCACCTCTCTAATTCCCATCTTTTTACATGCATTAATTTTACGTCTGAGGCTTTTCTGACCCTTTTTGGGCCCAAAAACTCGAAATTTGAAAGATTAATCCCCAAAAAATGGGTTTAGAGTTTTCCGATTGTTTTGCCCAACAAACTTGTCCAACAGATTATAGAAAGGAACGTCCCTACCAAATTTGAAGTAAATCGGACAAAAAATGTGACCGCTAGAGTGCATACACACACATATATATATATATATATATATATATATATATATATATATATATATATATACATATATATATGTAAAATGTTGAACGACCCCCCAAAACGTGTTCAGGGGGTCACGTTAGGAACTTCTATGGTGGTTCCGGGCTTAAGTTTCACCGTGCGGGTCATGCTAATAGTTCACTTTCCAAAGGAAATTCACTAATAACAGAACAAAAATTAAATAGTAAATCCATGAGGGGGTAGAAAAGTATTCCTCCAGAAAATACAAAGCTAGGAGATGAGCGACAAAAGTATGCAAACTATACCTGTCTGAGGACTTCAAATCCCATAGTTTGAGTTGAAGGCAGCAACGCATAAAATGCTTTACCATGCCAAAGGATGTCATAGAGCTCTAGACATCTAAAGAAGCAATTGGAATGTAACATCAACTTCCTCAGCTTGTCGGTATATTTTTTAAATCATGAGCCCACCTGGAACTATTTTCTTGAAATAAGTTAGCTGTGTAATTTCATTTTCAATATTACAATACTATCCTATCAATTTAATGTGTAACAAATTTGATTTCCACCTTCTGTTCCATGTTGTGTTGACAGTTCCCCCAGCATGCCGCTGGTGTTCTACTACCTGTCTCTGTCCCCCCCGGCGCGCTCGGTTGACCTGGTCATCCACGCGCTCGGCCTTTCAGCAGAGTATCGCGTTGTTGATACACTCAACAAGGAACAGTTTAAGCCAGAGTTTCTCAAGGTATGTGTACATTATGCTTGTTTACTGAAACAGGAGTTTGTCAAGACTAACCATATTTCTAACCCATTATAGCTATGGATTTGTTACTTATTATTAAGATTTCTTTTGACTTTATGTCTAAAATCATTTATGTACGGTATTTCAAAATTGTGGAAAACTCTCATGGTGTTCAACTACAAGATAAAAGAATATTTTCCTACAGTTACCTAACAATGTACATGTTCTCTCACTGATTTGAGAAAGCAAAGTGGCCAATTCGCTCATCAGTGAGACAATGTTAACATTGTCTCACTCTAATTACTTTGTCTCACTCCAGATTTGCAACGTGAAGGCACGAAATAGTGAGCGCGTAACATGCAGACAAGGTCGTATGCACGCGAAATACGTTGGCAGCACTGGTTGTAAATCAGCTGGTCAGCTATTGTACTGTTGTATTTGTCACAACACTTCCGGTCACGGCAGAAGCCACCATTTCATTGATTTGCCATTTGTAAACATTGAAGGTGGTTTTGCTGTTGCAAAATGGACGTTAATGACGATTTTAGTAATAATAGTTCACCAGAAGAATCTTGTACTCCAGAAGAATTAAAAAATGTGGCGAGGAATATGTCTCTAAATCTTCTTCCAGAGAAATCAAAACATAAATATGAAATACCCCCGTCGCAGCAAACCTGCATACTCAGCGAATTTCCAACGAATTATAACATAACATATTAAGCCACTTAACAGGGATTCATAAGAAATATATTCACAAACAAGCGATATTTAAAATATTAATTATTCTCCATGAGAATAACATTGGGGATGAGTACGCAGGTTTGCTGCAACAAGGAACACAAAATAATGAGTTTTCATGCAAATATCAATAGAACTCAGCGATGTGAAGTCACATACCAAGTTTCATCCATATACATTCATAAATAAGCGATATATAACATTTTAATTATTTTCCATAAGAATAACATGGGGACCGAGTACCTAGGTTTGCTGCTACAGGACCCATAGGCAAAAAATTGTTTTTTTGTGCAAACAACAATAAACCACAACCAGATGAAGCCATATACCAAATTTCGTCAGTTTATGTTCATAAATAAGCGAGATATACAATTTTTATTTTCCTCCATAAGAATAACATTAGACAACGTACTGTGTTTAGCACTTTCAATATCTCAGTAACCAATTGACGTAGAGCAATCATCAAGATACCAAATTGTTTGTTTTTTTATGCTGAATTCAATGGTGAAAATTAAAATTTTATGTTAATACAAATTACATGTGGAAACCCCAAAAAAACCATTTTTGGGGTAAAAACCCCCCCAAAACCCCCCTTCGGATGGTGCGATATGTCTGGTTTTCGAACTCGTTCAAATAAATGGTACTTTACACGTTTGTACCAAATTTCATTAAGATCGGACCTCTTTTACGAGAGTTATCGTGCTTACGGACACATATATATATATAAATATATATATATATATACATATATAAAAATTTGAACAAATGTTGTTTTTTGCATCTGGGGACCTCAAAATGAAAAGTTATCATGGTCTCGGGCTTAAGTCTTACCATGAGACCTACGGTAATAGCTTCTTCCCTATAGGGGAAATTCGCTAAAAAGGAAAAATATGTTACGTTTCTTTACCAATTTATTTGTTTTATGGTAACTGCAGGAAAAATATAATGTGCAACTCGAGTGCAAAGTGCAATCGCCTCACTCGAGAAACCATTCCTCACTCGCCTACGGCTCGTGAGTAAGGATTTCTCTCGAGTGAGGCAATTGCTCACTTTGCTCACTAGTTGCACAAATAACCATTGTAGCTATGAGACCTGTTTATTCAAAATCAGATTTTCATGTTGTGGCGTAAAGTTAATTCTTGTTTAAACAAATCCAGTTACAACAACATTTCTAATACCTGTCTCAAGACTAGGTCTATGGCCCCTCAGTGCATTGGAGAGATAAATATGCTTTTTTAGATGAATAAGACCTGAAGTGGCATAAAAATATGAACAAGATTCAAAATAACGTAGCAAGTGTTACAAATCAGAAACTCTCGTTAATATTTTGAGTACTGAAGATTATTCTAATAGCTCATTTTTGTAGCCGAAAAATCTTTTTTTTGTTTTCCATTGATGTCGCAAACCAATTTAGGAGACTATAAGTTAAAGTACTTTGAAAAAAAGAAAAGTATGCAACTTTTAAGGTGGTTTTGTCCACACATTGGGCTAAAACTCTTAAACAAAAACAACAGGAATTAAGTTTTTTTTTAAATCTTCTCCATATGATTACTCCATGTTGATTTGTTGTTAATAATGAGACCTAGGACTCTAACATTGTGAACCGTGTTAATTATATGGTTATCAAATTTACAGGTAAGTGAATTTTCTTGTTGTTTCTTTTTGAAATGGAAAATTAAAATATTTGTCTTAGAACAGTTTAACACCATTCCGTTTACCGAAAACCAGTTATTGAGATCTAATAGTGGGTGGTTTAACGAGCATTGTAAATTTTCAAATGAGCTTCCAGACACAACTACTAGTGTCATTTGCAAATTGAATTAGTTTATTTGATGGTTCATTACATGCAGTGTCCGAAACATAAATAACAAACAACAGAGGTCCCAGTATTGGCCCTTGAGGTACTCCCATTTTTACAGTTTCCCGACTAGGCTCCAGTTCATAATTTTTAAATTGTATTTTAACTTTTTGTTTTCTATTGTATAGTTACTATGTAATCAAACAAAAAAACAAAAAAAAGTTGTAAACTCTTTATATTTCCATGATAAAAAATGTACACTTCATCATTTCAACAGCACACAACATGCATAATATTTACTAGTCCACTTTTGTTTATTTACATACCTCAATAAGTATAATAAAAACAAATTACAAACTTTCTTTGTTTACAGTTGAACCCCATTCACACAATTCCCCTGATTATTGACGATGGATTTGTTCTTTGGGAAAGGTGAGTACAATTTTTAAAGATTGGCTTGTTTTATGAGACTTAACGTACATTGTTAAATTTGAATTTTGTTTATATATTTGAGAACTCGTTATACCACTCTGTCAGTATTTTTGAGCAGGATTTTTTGTGAGTAAATATATTTTAATTAAATTTAATTGAACTTTATAAGTGCTATGATATTAAAAATAAATAAAAACATCCTTAAGAGGGGGCGCCAGTCCTTTATTTCTATTGCTTCTCCCATATGACCAATGTTAAATTTTGAATCTCGTTTCTCCTCAGTGGGTTATTAAAAATCGTTGGTTTATGGTTCATTTTAAAGAGAAAAAAATACCTAGTGTTTTCATGGAGCAGAATTTTGATATCACCAATAGGTCGCCTATAAAGGATTGTAAATACTGATTTTGGGATTTTTTGGACCTATTATTATTTGTGATATCAAAATTCTATTCACTAAATTGCTATGTATCTTTTACAAATATTGGATTGTCTGTTGAGGAGGGATGGGCTTTGAAAGTTAACATTAGACTCAAAGAGGGACACAGGTAGAAATCAAAATGTTTCTTGACTGGAGCCCACTCTTAGGTTTAAGTTTAAAAACATCCTTTGTCTATTGCAAAAACGTTCATAAACAAATCTGCCACGTTCATTAATATAAACCTAAATCAAGCAAAAACTTAACAAATTATATTTTTACAAGAAAAAAAATCCAGGTATAGTAAAATCTTAACCCATTGGCATAGACTTATGAGCTGGTCTCGTTCCTTATTTGTCATTTCTTTAACCTATGAATTGGAAAAGAAAATTGGTGTTTTTAAATGGATTAATGGCGTATTTAAATTTAAATATTGTTTTCTTTCAGATTAAAGAGTCACATTGGCACACACACAGTAGACATAAGTAAAAAGTAGCAAAATCAATGTTGACCATGAGCCACTCACAAAGAATTAACCAATCCCGTCAACTTCCAAGCAAGCTTGCCACAGTTTATTTTACTTGGGCCCTCGCACCAACGTTGCCACAGACCAGTTACTCATTGAGAGTTGCACGACTGGTCAGTTTTGGTCGTGTGCGGGAATCGAACCCACGAACATTGTATCAATACCTGGCCAGGGTGTTTCCACGACTTAGCCAACTCAACTAACACGAACAAAGGCCTAGAGGTGTTATTTTGGTTTATGAGTCAGTCTGCGCCCCTACCGGAGATAACCGTAGTTGCCTGCACTCATTAGTTACAGATATTGCTATTAGAGTGCAGCACCAATCAAATCCCATTACAGGCTATTGCGATTAGAATAAAATTACTACGTTAATGGGTTAGCTCATTTTTTCACCTTTTTCAAATTACATTACATTAAACCATCTTTAAGTTATGATAAATCATAATTTATTGAATTTGTTCTCGTTAGCCACGCCATCATGACATATCTGGTGTCCAAGTATGCCAAAGATGATTCTCTCTATCCGAAAGACCTCAAGAAGAGAGCGATCGTAGACCAACGGATGCATTACCACAACGACGTCTTCTATCTCCTTCGAAGTATCATCGTAAGTTAACTTACTTCTACGCAACTGCAACGTGAGACATACATTCCAGAGTTTTCCTGCAGAGTGTGTTTATAGTCTTTTATTTTGAAAGGGAGCTGTATTGAGATATGCCAACTAAATTTTAAAACCAATTTTTTCATCAATGCTACTAAGCAACGTAACTTCATCAGGCAGTGTTTAGTCCCTACTTCCTGCCCTGATGCTCTAACTTGAGCTATTTTTTTCCTCTTACACTTCTGAATTCACCCCGCAAACCAGTAAATCAAATCAAATCACTCTTTGTTCAACCAGTACATTTAGTACAAAGAATGGTGTCAAAGGTACAAAACAAATTAATCTTAATTACACAGTAAATATTAAAATAATAACCCCTTCAAAATAACATTTATCTCCCAGCCTCAAACCCCTTTCAATTTCAGAATTCCTGAATAATCAGAATTTATCAAGGGAGTATAAAACGTTAGCAGTGACTAACTGTTTCACTTTGTTTCGAAAAATTTCAAACTTATTTATGTCCTTTATTTGTTGAGGTAGTGCATTACAAAATTGTATTCCATTGTAGGTTGGAGTTTTTGTAAAAACTTTTGTCCTGTGTGCCATTGTCAATAAATCATTTTTGTTCCTTGTATTATCATTATGGATTTGACTATGTTTAAACAATTTTTCCAAGTTTTTCTTTACATGTGAAACCGTTTCAAGTACATATAAACCATAAACCGTGATTATTCCCAGAGTAACAAAATGCTCTCTGCAAGAAGTCTCAGGACTTAAATTTAATATAATACGAACTGCTGATTTCGGTAGTTTCAATATTTTATCTAAGTTATTTTTTGTGGTTGGACCATAAATGGCAATTCCGTAAGCTAAATGAGGATGGATGTTTGAATAGTAAATCATTTTCATTGCATACATGTCTAAAAAATGTTGCAATCTTCTCAGAGAAAAAATGCCAGAAGAAATTTTTTTACAAACTTTGTTAACATGTAAATTCCAATTTAAATGGTTATCAAGATGCAACCCTCAAAATTTGGTTTCACTTAATGTTTCAAGTTCCTCATCCATAATATTAATACTATTAAACTGTGGACGATTCTGTGGGTTATAAAACTCCATAATTACTGTTTTGGAACAATTAAGCAAAAGATTATTCTCAACCAAAAAATGTTTGATATTTTGTATTGTTAAATTCATTGATTGTGTAATTACATTTTGGTCTTTGCTGGAAACTGAAAAACTTATGTAATCAGCATAAGTACAACAATTTGGCCTATAATGGATGTTATTTTGAGGCTCAGGCAGTCCTCCCAGATAGCTAATATAAAGGAAAGAGCCCAAAACTGAACCTTGTGGAACGGACTATTTATCTGTTCTAAAGGAAGATTTTGCAGTTTCTATAAACTTTGTTTTATCATTTGTGTATGTTATAGACACATACTGTCGACGCCCAACCAAATAAGAGCATGTAACAAGAGTATGTAATTATGAATGTCACAGGCATTCCAGTAGTTATTGTATTTATGTAATGTCTGTAACTTCAGTTCTTGCTGTTTTGACGTGGTATTTTGACAACACATCTGCTGTTAAATATAAATTCAATTCAATTGATTGCTTTCTTTTATTATAACTACATTGATGCTTAAAATATCTTTGTTTCTTTGTTTAAAACTCATTATTTTGGTGATGGTGAGTTTATGTTATTAATTAATTATTGTGGACATTTTCCCAGCACTGATTAGAGAAAACAAAGTTTCACAAGGGTTTGGGACCTGGGATTCTTCAGGTGAGAAGAACGCCTTAAACACGTAACAAAGTTAGTGGCAAAACTGAAATCCAGGTAAAACTGAATAAAGTCACTAAATAGTAAGACGAGTTTGCACGTAGCACGCTGACGTGAGGGAAGTGAATTTCCACATTAAAACCTTGAGATAAATCTAATAAATGGTTTAAAACAACACTGGTAATATATTTTTTTTATTGAAAAAAAATGTGGCTGCATCCGGGGCTATTCTGATCCTTTTTGGGCCCAAAAACTCAAAATTAGAAAACTTAAAATCCCCCAAAAAGGTGGTTAGAGTTCTCCGATTGTTTTGCCTAATGAACTTGTCCAACTGATTATAGAAAGGAATGTCCCTATCAAATTTGAAGTAAATTGGACAAAAATTGTGACCGCTAGAGTGGGAACATATATATATAAAGTTTTTAGCGACCCCTCAAAACGTGTTCAGGAGGTCACGTTAGGAACTTCTAGGGTGGTCCCGAGCTTAAGTCTCACCGTGCGGGTTATGCTAATAGTTCACTTTTCGAAAGGAAATTCACTAAAAAGAGTACTGTAAAAGCAGTAAAAAAATTAAATTACAAGAAACACCAACACGTTAATGAAATACTACTGCACAGTTATAAAAAATGTCTGTTGGGGAAAACCCTGAGAACGGTTGGAAAATTTGAGATATTTTGACAAATCTTCACCTCATTGGTATCAACCGTAACAATTGGTTCAGTAGTTCCTTAGATTTCACTATTTAAAAACCCTGCTTAGATTTAGATTAGATAAGATGACATTCCCAGGTTTAGATTCCCAGAATGACATTCAGACTGGTTTATTCCTGTTGTGAGGTTGACTTTGGGTACAGCAAATGATGTCATAACATGTAGTTAAGTCCTTTGACAATGTATTATGACAAGCTTCCTTATCACCTTGGTCCCTTCATATTTTTAGACAGCAGGGGAGTGAAACGTCTGCCTGAATTGTGGTCCCTAGCTGATAAACATGAATACCTTGTCAGTCAGCCTAGAAGGGCAGACCACCTACTTGAGAGCTGATGAGCAGCTGTCACAGGAGTCGTGGGTGTGCCCTTTAAAAGGTTGATTGGCATTCCATCGTGTCCCACCTTTTCCATCCCAGCTAGTTCCTCTCCCTCCGCTGACCTGCGCAATGTTCCCATGTCGAAGACGTTCCTAGCGGCTCTGCTGAGGATTCCTAATCCAGCAATCCAATCTAAACCCTGCTTATTAAATATTAAGACTAACCTTTCAACACTTGCAGAGGAAGATACTGTACGGAAACCTGCGCATCCTGACAGACTCCCACATCCAGCAGGTCCGAGAGGTACAGATCAACATGGAGAAGCTGCTAGAGGGCAGCCAATACATGGCGGGGGACACTGTCACCCTGGCCGACTACAGCTTCATCACACTGGTCGACATTCTCGAGGTAATCAGCGAGACGATTCTGTCGTTAACTTTTGGTTTTTGAGTCTTCTAAAAAGTTGAGTTATTTATCAGTAAGTCGCTAAGTTTATTGAACACAGCCTGGATGCAATTATTGACTATAAATACCAAAGGAGACATCCCATCTATTTGGCCCAACTGTGCCTCTTTTATAATAGCGGACAAGGGGTTGCCAGTTGAGGGCATGGCTTACAGGGCTATCAAACAATATCAGTCAATAGTAGATGTAATGCATTGTCAAAACTGCACACCAGCTGATTGGAATAACATTTGAGTGATATTTTTCTATGGAAAAATGGCAACAGTGGCAGCGTACAACCATTCTATTGGCTACAGCCCAACCATCAACTCTCTTGTCCGCTATTACAGTGTTAGCCAGGATTTGAAGAATTAATCACCGGTAGATTGTGCTGCTCTCAAATATTTATTTTAGTTATTTATGTTAGCTTGTAAAAAGTCTCCACCCCAGAAAGCAAGTGGTAATCAACTTATGTTCGCTTTCTGACACTCCAACTGTTGTATTATCCCCTCCTGAGAGGATAAGTAATAGTTGACAGAAGTACAGTCTGTTAGTGAATAGTGTAACTACGTCCTCTTTGAATCCTGGCTCACAAAAATTAGGCACAGCTTTTACAATGGTAATGAAAAGTCTAAAGGTCCAACTGAGTGTTTTTTAAACTTCGGTATGAGAAAATCTAAGACTTGTAGTAGACAGGCATGTGTGTGGCTCAGAAAATTATGAACTGGAAGTTTGAATAAGTTGGTAACTTTTAATTTAGTACCTATGTCGACAACTTTTGTCGCTCCAAGAGGAACATTTTCTCCGTAAGAATAACATGGAAACTTGTAAGGCCAATGGGGCGGAGCCCTAAGGTTGGGGGACATTTCCAACATGGGTAAAAGGCTTTGCATATAGTTGTTTTATAAGAACCAGTTAATAACTGCATTATAACATCTGTAAATTATTTTAGATTAATTAATCATAGTTACTAAAGTGCAATTCGAAGTATTCAAAATGAAAATGACACCATAGTATAGTCATGATAAATTAATGAATCAATGACCAAAATCATGTGTAATAATTATGATAATTTCTACAATGGTTAGTTCCCAGATATCTTCACACGTGAGTAACAGTTCAGGAGAAGTGTTGTGACCTAACTATTTACATAGGCTTAGAACATATCTTTTATAAATTATTCCACTTTTCAGGCCTACTTGCCGATGGAAAACAAATTCCCCCTTATAAAAGCTTGGATAGCCAGATGCAAAGGGACGATGAAGAACTTTCGTCACGTCAATGAAAAAGGGGCTGCCGATATTGTTGCTAAGATTAAAGAAAAAATGTCATCAATGGAAAATTTATTTTAAATCATTTCTTTTCGTTGACCCCCTTTGAACTGTCCCTTGCAGGCTTATTTGCCGATGGAGGAGAAGTTCCCTCTGATGTCTGCTTGGATAGCCCGATGTCAAGCGGTCATGAAGAATTTTGACCGTGTAAACAAACAGGGAGCTCACGATATTGTTGACAAAATTAAAACTGCACTATCTCTTCACGAACACTTTAAAAAGTAGATTTACAAAAAAACTCTTGAAAACAAACATTGTAAAAGTATTGTGACTATTTATAAACAAGCGATCAGTTTGTAAATAAAATTTACTGGTTTGTTCGTATCGTAGGATAGTTGCTTCTTTGAAAAATAAATGATTATTCATCAGTAACGGAGTATTCTTTAAATCCTCACAATTATGGATGTATGTGACGTACACATTTTGGTATTTATATCATTAGTAAAAGTATTTAAAATATTGAACTATTTTTTTCAATTGAGTTGTTTTATATAAAACAACTTATAACTAACACTTGGTGATTATGGAAAGCAGAATAATTTTTAATATAAGATGTATAAAAATGCTATTTCACATATAAATTTGTCAATTGTAACAAATTTTATTTTGTTTTAAAATAATTTGTATTTTATTATTTTTATTTTCGTGTTTTATTTAGTGAACTTACAACCACTATCGAGAGAAATAAATAAAGTAGGAATGAATCTCTCAAATGTTTCAGAAAATTCCCACTTTGAGGAGCTGAAACTTCATTATATGTATTTTACCTCAGTTGAAACAAACGTGAAACCAGTTAAGTGTACAAAAGTTACTAACTTAAATCCCATTCTCCGCACAGGAATCTAGCAGACGTAGAGCCATATGTTTTTAAAATTTACATTATGATCAGCTGACTTCCTAAATAAAATAAAACTCTATAAGATTAACATTGTAACTTTGAATGCCTGTGGGGCGAAGCCCTGTATGTGGATGTTTTTCAAACCCCCAAAAGATACATCTAGAGGAGCTTTCGAGTGATACCAAATATGTATTTAAATTAATAATTTGATGGGTCAAAAATCGCCAAAAAAATCAAGAAATTGTTTTAAAAGAAATTCATTTTATAAAAGTAAAATTATGAATTTTTCTATATGTTAGATGTAATTGAAAATGGTTTAGCCTGTTTGGTATTTCAACATTATTTGCGTCTTTCCCACTAAAGAATATCATCTTATGAAAAGGAAGTTACCTAATTTTCAAAGACCTTTTACTTACATATATTGAAGACCATACTGAAGGGTCCTAATCATAATACCTCGTACTTAACTGTTATCACCGCAAATCCTAAAACGTTCGTTGAAGTAGCCTTTTATCAGTTAATTAACTCCGATCAATTAGCCCACCACATCTGACAAGTATATTTCACTTCTTATTGAAAATGGTCACACATTTTATTCTCGGGAACAAAAGTTTTTCTTCGGACGAAAATTATATTAAGTTTCTCGGTAACTTGTTTTTGTTAGAATATTGTATAATAGAGTGTTTCACTCTGCATACATTGTTGAGATAGTGAGGTTGCATCTTTTGTTTGAATACTTTTTATCAATTTTATAAATATTCAATGTCTGAGTGAAAAAAGAGATAATCAATAGTCTTCCAGCTCTAAAGTAATCAGTTTCGGTTTTACATTGTTCTTCAATAAAATTTAACTACAAATGTAATAGTTTTATAATTTGACTTTTCAAGTTTCACACAGATTACTCAGTCATCTCAGAGATTAGGTTAATTTGGAAAAGCTCAAGGTTACAGTTTGGTAAATTGTGAAAAGGAGAGACAGCTAGCTTACTGAAGAGAATCAAAAGTACCCCAGGGAGATAAAGATCGTTTCCCCGTGAAATCCCCTGATGAATGAAGTGTGGGCAGTGGACGAGGTGTGGGGCGTTGATCGCCCGTTGCCGACCAACACCGCCAACATCTCATTGGGCGACTACCTGCTGCAGAGACGAGGACCGAAGCATCTCCCCCTCTCTGTGGTCGCCCCAATTACCGCAGTCTACGCCACCATCTTCCTCTCCGGTGTCGTCGGCAACGTAGCCACCTGTCTCGTCATCATCACCAACGCCAGTCTCCACACAGCAACCAACTACTATCTCTTCAGCCTGGCTGTTTCTGACCTCACGCTTCTTCTTCTTGGTGAGATTTTTTTATCTCATTGGAATTTTAATGTTCTAAATTAGGAGTTTGAAAATAAGATTAATTTTTCTTGAGAACTAAATTATGTAAAGGTAACTTTAAATTAGTTAGCGTTTAACTTTCCTGGTGGATTTTTTTTGTTTTTTGCTATGTCACTATTTTATTAGAAACTTAAATGTTAAACACTGCATTTCTATAAAGCTGACTTATCTTTTAACATAAAAGTTATAAATCATTTCTTGAGTAGTTTCTATAAGTTAGTTAAACACTGGATAGTTCACAATTATTGTTATACCTTTATGCTTACCCCATAAGGGCTTATACTTTTAGTATCAGCCAAATTTACAGGCTGTAAGTTAACTGTTTTATTACTGCTAGAAATCCAGGAATAAATATTTTTCTATATATTTACTACAACATTAAATGTAAACCATACATTATTGGTGTAATTTAATAACTAATTTACTGAAACCAGTCCATAGATTGAGCTAGTAAATAAATGCAAAAGCATCAGATAGAAATGTGTATACATGTATGTGTTATTTGTAACAAAAACCTGTATATTAGGTATAGGATTAATAAACAAAAGAGGTTAATTAGTACTCTCTTGTGCATCTTACTTGTTCTAATGTTTCTGTAAAAAAATTTGCACAATGAAAATTACTGCTAAATAATAATTAATAATAATTGCATGTACCATCAAGTTTTTGTTAATTAACCCTTTGAGCCCCAAGCTTATGAATAAAGCACGGAATCACAATTATCCGAGAGAACCTCGGATAAGGGAAAACTCGGATACGGAGGTGAAGTGCTACTGGGCTTAAAATAACGACAACTAGTTAAAAGTTTACAAAATTGGTTTATAATTGTAAAAAAACATACTGTAAAAATATGTAAATGTCTCGCAGAGACAACTGAATTTGATGGGCAAGTGAAGCAATGATGGATGAACAAACATGGATACAAAGCGAAGATGTAGCAAACCGAAATGTTGGTTTTGGACTCAAAGGTTAAACATTTACAAAGCAACTACTTTGATAACAAAAATACAATTTTACTTTTAAAGTTATTTTTTTAGGTAAATATGTGTATTTTTAATTGTACTGGAGCATCAAAGTTTTTAAAATTAAAAAACTTTGATACAATGAATTCTTTGTGATGGCAATGTGTCTCGCAGAATCACAAGATAGACAGTAGATAAAGGTTGTTGCAGGATTGCCCAATGACTTGAGTGCGTTCTGGCAGCAGTACCCGTGGCAACTGGGGGAGCCTCTCTGCAAACTGAGGGCTCTGGTCTCCGAAATGTACGTACAAACTTTGCAACTGACTATTATAGACAGAGACTGTAAGAGGTAAACTGAAATAAAGAATCATCATGGGTGAAACGTAGCTGCCATATTGGTCATTGATGGGCCTTCGGTCTTAGTCAGTAACAAGGCTATATAAGGCATCTAACTCATTTTACACTCATAATTCATTCATATTCTCCTTGAAATATTCTGTAATTGTGTTGGTGTCTTAGACAGTGATTTTGTAGCTGCCCCTGGCGACCTTGTGCTTGAACTAATATTTTTTTTAAAGTATTTTACATGAATAATTTTTTACCGGGATAATTTTATATTTCAAAAAATGAATATTAGCTGAGTTTTACTGCACTATGATTTGGGCGGAGCTGCAACCCAGCTCCCGATAATTGAGTGTCCGGGCCTGCACACGTCAGACTTTTGGCTTATTGTGATGCTCCGATGCTCAACTCTTGTCTACCTAAACTTGAGCTTCTAATAAGCTCGTGAAGTAGTTTGACAATTTTGGGGCATTTTTATGAATGAAAGAAGAGTCCAACGAGTTTTCTCCTCCTTGCTCCAAGTGCCTCACAATCAAATATGATGTGCATGGCAGTTTCATCAAACTGCCCTCATAGCCGACAGACAGCATACCATCAAGAAGCTGGACTGTCTATACGTGTTTCCTGAAGTAGTGATGTCTAGTAAAAAGTGATAAGCTAGCCCCATTTGTTTCCTCTCCAGAAGGAAAAGAGATTTTGTTTTGCTTGAATCTTTGATCAGATTCTTGCTGTGTCTCTGTTCAGGTTGAGTTGTCATTGTTTTGGTGCTCCTCCCTTGCCCAATTCATGGCTGCATCTCTAGATGTTGCATGACTGATCCCATGCACTGATTTTGGACCGTAAAAGGGTTTTAAAACTTCTTCTTTGGCTAGTTTATCCGCCATCTCATTCCCCTCTATGTCCTGGTGGAGTAGAGTAGAGTAGAGATAGATAGATTGCTGGATTAGGAAACCTCGGCAGAGCAGCTAGGCGCGTCTTCCACATAGGAATATTGCGCAGAAGGGGAGGAACTAGCAGGAATGAGACGGGATGGATTTGATATTTATAGAGCGCACCCACGACTCCTGTGGCAGCTGGTTTTTTCAGATCTCAAACAGGTGGTCTGCTCCGCCCTTCTAGGCTGACTGACAAGGTATCCATGTTTATCAGCTAGGGACCACATACTAGGTAAGAGTTCCCGTTCCCTGCTGTATACAAACATGGAGGGACCAAAGTGAAAGGGACATCTTCATTTGCTGTACCCAAACAGTCAACCTCATGACTGCTATAACCAGTCTGACTGTCATCCTGGGACACCCCTGGTGGAGTATGTGTTCTGTCTGTGTTGTACTCTCTCGACTGTTCCGAACCTCCACCTCTCGCCTCTGTCCAGGACCTCGTACACCTCAGTGCTGACCATCGTGGCGTTCACCACAGAGCGCTACCTCGCCATCTGCCACCCGATCCTGTCCTACACCATGAGCGGGCTACGGAGGGCCGTGCGCATCGTCACTATGCTCTGGGGCCTGTCCTTCGTTAGCGCGCTGCCCTTCGCTCTGTTTACCAAGGTATCAATATGTAATATAAATTTAAGAATTTTTTGGCAACACTGCAATTATCCATTACCCTTCACACTGGCAATTATCCGTTTACCCATTTTTGTGCTGTGACAAAAAAGTATATATCAAATAAATTTAAAAAAGAAGTTTCTTACGTAAAATTTACCGGTCTAATATGCCTAAATTTGGTTTTAAAAATTCGACAATCTCATCAGTTTTATCTAAGAAATTATTGCGGACAGGCTAAATTAAATGGTGGGCTGGGGCGTAATTTTTTCAAGCCAAAGTTCAAAATATTAAGTTGTTATGTTATCTTATTAATTTGTTCAAAATAATTCATATGTTATAAAAAAGTGTTTTAGTGCTGAAATAATTTTTTTACACATGTTACGAGGAAAATTAAATTTGAGAAGACAGATATATCCGTCTTTGGCCCGTAAAAAAACTTAGGTGGACGTATATATCCGTCCGCCGCCCGGAACGACAATCAAGAAATATGAATACTGCTGATAATCTGAGTATTTTTGCGGGCGGAGGACGGATATTTCTGCCAATCTAAGTCGTTTCGTTATTTTATTTGCTTCCTGCAAAAACCTAACTTCAAAAACTAAATTATCCGTTCTTAAAGCAAGGTGATATTTATTATCGTAATGTATACGACTTATAATATTTTGTATTCTTGAACGGATATATTCATCCCGGAAAAGAAAATTTACAAGACGGATGTATCCGTTTTCAGCCCGGAACAGAAATAAAGTATGACGGATATATCCGTCCATAGCCCGGGAAGGGTTCTTAAGTAACACTCACCATCACAATAAATGTTTCAACACACTGTGCTGAAAGCAGCTGTTTTCAATATCAGCTGCGAGTACCGAAAACGATACTTTGCCACCCTACTACCGTAAAAACAGCAGGTAAATTTTGTCCGCACTTCGGTAGCATTCTGACACAAGTAGCGCTAAGTAGCCTGTTTTGCACCAATAGGAGTGGGGCATTCTAAATCAGCTGATCTTATTAATTTGTTTAGCAGTATAAATTGATATGCAATGTGTGTATTCAAAATTACCTGCTCTTATTAATTTAATTATTATTAGATTAACGTACTATTGTTGTTATTATGTTGTGAGCAAAATTACTCAGCAAACCTGACAAAAATGTGTAAAATTGGTGTTTTATTATTGTTGTTGTTTATTTGTAGTGTGATGACAAATATCGTTCATAACTCATACCTCAAGTGTTTTTCTGGTACTTGATGGAAACATGATCTCGAGCCAGGAAAGGTGTTGGCACTTCCGGCACTAGTAATGAAATATACTATTTCACAAAGAATCTAATCAGTAACATAAATCAATTATTAGTGAATTTCCTTTGGAAAGTGAACTATTAGCATGACCCG
Source organism: Allygus modestus (assembly GCA_963675035.1). Classification (NCBI taxonomy): domain Eukaryota; kingdom Metazoa; phylum Arthropoda; class Insecta; order Hemiptera; family Cicadellidae; genus Allygus; species Allygus modestus. Next base: position 12,275,134 of record OY776111.1, on the reverse strand, counting down.
CACGGTGAAACTTAAGCCCGGGACCACCATAGAAGTTCCTAACGTGACCCCCTGAACTCGTTTTGGGGGGTCGTTCAAAATTTTATATATATATATATATATATATATATATAGACATATATATATATATATATATGTGTTTGCACTCTAGCGGTCGCATTTTTTGTCCGATTTACTTCAAATTTGGTAGGGACGTTCCTTTCTGTAATCAGTTGGACAAGTTCGTTGAGCAAAACAATCGGACAACTCTAAACCCCCTTTTTTGGGATTAATCTTTCAAATTTTGAGTTTTTGGGCCCAAAAAGGGTCAGAAAAGCCCCGTATGTAAAATAAATGCATGTAAAAAGATGGGAATTGGAGAGGCGAAAGTTTTAAGCCCTCTCTCGTAATTCTAGCATAAATATTTACCGAGTTATTAAAGAAAATGTGTATCGACCAAACACAGTACGTTGTCTTATGGGGATTTTACATTAGAAAAGCCTGTTATTCATTTGTTGGTGTACTATTATCATCCCCAACAACCTCACGCCTACTTTAAAGCCTGACTGGACCTTCTCCTAACCTTATAATGCGCAAAATTGTATTCCCAGCATTGCAGGTAAATAGAACCAGGAGCATCAGAACAGCCAAAAAATCAATGATTTCAGATTTGAATAAAAGTTGGAATAATTGTATGTTTTTAACTGATTTTGAGTTTTTATAGTTTTTTAAATGGAAATTCACTTCCCTCACGTCAGCGTGCTGCGTGCGAACTCGTTTACTAGGATACAAACACTTATTGTTAAGGGACATAATTATAGTGATCACATGTCAAAGTTGTCCATAATTTCTATCACTCCATGCCATTCTCTTACATCTGACAGCGGTTGAGAAAAAATATTTGTTAAGCGCTTTTAGAAGGATCCATTGAAATACGTTTCTTAAACACATTCTAGTAATGAAATGGTACCACTACTTAGACTATGTTGACTTGAGTGTGTTCTAGGTAAACTACATAACGTACCCGCCTGAATCCGACAACATCGTAGAAGAGTCGGCCTTCTGTGGCATGCTGGATGAGAACATTCCCGACAACTTGCCCATCTACGAGCTCAGCTTCTTCATCTTCTTCTTCCTCCCTCTGTGCATCATCGCCGTGCTGTACGCCAAGATCGGACTGCAGATCCGATCCGCGTCGCTGGACAAGGGAGTCGACGGGTCTGTCCATGGGGAGACTAGGAAGTCCCAGTCGAGGAAGTCCATCATTAGAATGTTGGGTAAGCAACCTATATTTCAAACTTTAATTTTGGAATGTATGTAATCAGATGGGAAATTCACTGTATCAGGCATGAAGATGTAATTGTAACAAATTCTATCATATATTACTTCACTATGTTTATTAGAATTCCTAAATGTATCAAAATTAAAGAAACATATTTTAAAATCTCTATCCAAGTTTCAGTATTTATCTACTGGATATGAAGGTTTTATATTTTATCAGATTACTAAGCAATAGTTTATCACTCCTCTGGTTTAGCACAAGATACAGAGCTCCTGTTTCTCCATAGAAAGGTTAGGTGATTTACCAGCAATTTTATCCGTTTACCATAATCTTTAGATCTTGTAATAATACTGTAGTAAGTAATAAACCTTTATTTGCCTTACATGAATTACATTAGCATTATGAATATGTAAATCACCATATATCCTGAAATTTTTGCCTTTTTAGAATTGTTTTCGTTTACATGTTTCCTGTTCCATTTAAACTGGGTTTCTTGATTGCAAACTTCAAGTTAATTTATCTGCCTTTTTTTCTTTCTCAACTAGACAACTTTTTTCTAACTGACCAGTCACTTTTTAAAAGGTGAAAATATCATTCACTGCAATGAATAAAGACAGGAAATGCTATAAAGTAGAACATTATTCCACTTTACATGTTTGGGACTATAATGAATATTTCTTCCATAAGAAGTAATAGAAAGATAAGAAGTAATACAAACATAAGAAGTAATAGAAAGTTGTTGCATGTTACACCTTCTACTTACATTACTATTTCCCTGCAGTTGCAGTAGTGATCACATTTTTCCTGTGCTGGGCACCATACCATGCCCAGAGACTACACTACCGCTCTGGCAGAGGCAGTGACTACTACTACCAGAGACTAACACTACCATTTCTCTGCAGTTGCAGTAGTGATCACATTTTTCCTGTGCTGGGCTCCTTACTATGCTCAGAGACTGCACTATCGCTATGGCAGAAGCAGTGACTACTACTACCAGACTAACTCTACCATTTCTCTGCAGTTGCAGTAGTGATCACATTTGTCCTGTACTGGGCACCATACCATGCCCAGAGACTGCACTATCGCTATGGCAGAGGCAGTGACTACTACTACCAGACTAACACTACCATTTCTCTGCAGTTGCAGTAGTGATCACATTTTTCCTGTACTGGGCACCATACCATGCCCAGAGACTGCACTATCGCTATGGCAGAGGCAGTGACTACTACTACCAGACTAACACTACCATTTCTCTGCAGTTGCAGTAGTGATCACATTTTTCCTGTGCTGGGCACCATACCATGCCCAGAGACTGCACTATCGCTATGGCAGAGGCAGTGACTACTACTACCAGACTAACACTACCATTTCTCTGCAGTTGCAGTAGTGATCACATTTTTCCTGTACTGGGCACCATACCATGCCCAGAGACTGCACTATCGCTATGGCAGAGGCAGTGACTACTACTACCAGACTAACTCTACCATTTCTCTGCAGTTGCAGTAGTGATCACATTTTTCCTGTGCTGGGCTCCATACCATGCTCAGAGACTGCACTATCGCTATGGCAGAGGCAGTGACTACTACTACCAGACTAACACTACCATTTCTCTGCAGTTGCAGTAGTGATCACATTTTTCCTGTGCTGGGCTCCATACCATGCTCAGAGACTGCACTATCGCTATGGCAGAGGCAGTGACTACTACTACCAGACTAACACTACCATTTCTCTGCAGTTGCAGTAGTGATCACATTTTTCCTGTGCTGGGCACCATACCATGCCCAGAGACTGCACTATCGCTATGGCAGAGGCAGTGACTACTACTACCAGACTAACACTACCATTTCTCTGCAGTTGCAGTAGTGATCACATTTTTCCTGTACTGGGCACCATACCATGCCCAGAGACTGCACTATCGCTATGGCAGAGGCAGTGACTACTACTACCAGACTAACTCTACCATTTCTCTGCAGTTGCAGTAGTGATCACATTTTTCCTGTGCTGGGCTCCATACCATGCTCAGAGACTGCACTATCGCTATGGCAGAGGCAGTGACTACTACTACCAGACTAACACTACCATTTCTCTGCAGTTGCAGTAGTGATCACATTTTTCCTGTGCTGGGCACCATACCATGCTCAGAGACTGCACTATCGCTATGGCAGAGGCAGTGACTACTACTACCAGACTAACACTACCATTTCTCTGCAGTTGCAGTAGTGATCACATTTTTCCTGTACTGGGCACCATACCATGCCCAGAGACTGCACTATCGCTATGGCAGAGGCAGTGACTACTATTACCTGACTAACACTACCATTTCTCTGCAGTTGCAGTAGTGATCACATTTTTCCTGTGCTGGGCTCCATACCATGCTCAGAGACTGCACTATCGCTATGGCAGAGGCAGTGACTACTACTACCTGACTAACACTACCATTTCTCTGCAGTTGCAGTAGTGATCACATTTTTCCTGTACTGGGCACCATACCATGCCCAGAGACTGCACTATCGCTATGGCAGAGGCAGTGACTACTATTATCTGACTAACACTACCATTTCTCTGCAGTTGCAGTAGTGATCACATTTTTCCTGTGCTGGGCTCCATACCATGCTCAGAGACTGCACTATCGCTATGGCAGAGGCAGTGACTACTACTACCAGACTAACACTACCATTTCTCTGCAGTTGCAGTAGTGATCACATTTTTCCTGTACTGGGCACCATACCATGCCCAGAGACTGCACTATCGCTATGGCAGAGGCAGTGACTACTACTACCAGACTAACTCTACCATTTCTCTGCAGTTGCAGTAGTGATCACATTTTTCCTGTGCTGGGCTCCATACCATGCTCAGAGACTGCACTATCGCTATGGCAGAGGCAGTGACTACTATTACCTGACTAACACTACCATTTCTCTGCAGTTGCAGTAGTGATCACATTTTTCCTGTGCTGGGCACCATACCATGCCCAGAGACTGCACTATCGCTATGGCAGAGGCAGTGACTACTACTACCAGACTAACTCAACCATTTCTCTGCAGTTGCAGTAGTGATCACATTTTTCCTGTGCTGGGCTCCATACCATGCTCAGAGACTGCACTATCGCTATGGCAGAGGCAGTGACTACTATTACCTGACTAACACTACCATTTCTCTGCAGTTGCAGTAGTGATCACATTTTTCCTCTGCTGGGCACCATACCATGCCCAGAGACTGCACTATCGCTATGGCAGAGGCAGTGACTACTATTACCTGACTAACACTACCATTTCTCTGCAGTTGCAGTAGTGATCACATTTTTCCTGTGCTGGGCTCCATACCATGCCCAGAGACTGCACTATCGCTATGGCAGAGGCAGTGACTACTACTACCAGACTAACTCTACCATTTCTCTGCAGTTGCAGTAGTGATCACATTTTTCCTGTGCTGGGCTCCATACCATGCTCAGAGACTGCACTATCGCTATGGCAGAGGCAGTGACTACTATTACCTGACTAACACTACCATTTCTCTGCAGTTGCAGTAGTGATCACATTTTTCCTCTGCTGGGCACCATACCATGCCCAGAGACTGCACTATCGCTATGGCAGAGGCAGTGACTACTATTACCTGACTAACACTACCATTTCTCTGCAGTTGCAGTAGTGATCACATTTTTCCTGTGCTGGGCTCCATACCATGCCCAGAGACTGCACTATCGCTATGGAAGAGGCAGTGACTACTATTACCTGACTAACACTACCATTTCTCTGCAGTTGCAGTAGTGATCACATTTTTCCTGTGCTGGGCTCCATACCATGCTCAGAGACTGCACTATCGCTATGGCAGAGGCAGTGACTACTATTACCTGACTAACACTACCATTTCTCTGCAGTTGCAGTAGTGATCACATTTTTCCTGTGCTGGGCACCATACCATGCCCAGAGACTGCACTACCGCTATGGTAGAGGCAGTGACTACTACTACCAGATTAACGAGTGGCTCTACTACGTGGCTGGATGCTTCTACTACCTCTCTTCCACCGCCAACCCTCTGCTCTACAACCTAATGTCTGGGAAGTACAGGGATGGCTTTCGTCGAACATTCTGTGGCAGGTATACCACCGTTAGATACAGTAGAATATTTGCTCTGAGAAATATTGTGAAAAGAACTCATGGAATAACAAAGGATTATTGTAAGACTAAATTACTTACATATTCCATCAAACAGCCCAAAACGTGTTTATTATGTTCAGAACATGAATATGAACTGAAAATGACAAACACATTTTGAGCTGTTTGACGGAATATGTAAGTAATTTAGTCTTACAATTATTTATTCGTACAGCTCAGGGGCCAAAACCATGGATACGAAGGATTATGCTAAACTTTAAAATAAAAATATTATATCCAACTTCTAATCATGCAGAGAGAAAAGGGAGAGTAAAAAAAGAATCACTGGCTCGCTCTCTCGTTATACTCCGCACTTTCCCATCATACCAAAATATAACTCAAACACATTCTACACAAGTGCTTACAAAATTCCATCTGAAAACATCAAGTGGCTGAGTAACAGTAATACTGTACAGGCAAAAAGCACTCTACGGGTCTATTTTGACCTAGCCAGCCCTTGGATCTAGCTTCACTTAATGTGTTAACTTCTATCAAAATAATAGGTCTTGAATAAATAACATCAAGTTTCTCTTTCTTTTACACATAATGAATCATAATCAACCTTCTTGCTATTGCATTTTTGGTTGCTTCTCTAACTTTCAGAAAACGTCAAGATAGTGTCCGAAGCACTAGTGGACCTCGAAGCATGTACAAGTTGTCTTCGGTTTCTGAAAATGCGCCTCTTAAGCCCCCTGAAGAGCCAAAATTAAAGTGGGACGATAAGGTTCGTTATTTTTATCCAGTCCATTAAAATCTTAAAACATGTTCGTTCTTTCTCTGAAACGACAATGACATTTGTCTGTCAAAACTGGAAGCAGATGTCAGTGGAAATTACAACTACTTACAGCTCTTCCTTTTTCTAGAAAAACCAGTTGGTACTTTTTAAACCTATCATGTGATCCTGTCAGTTTTTAGATTATTTCTTGGCATTTCACATTTTAGGAAAGAAATTGTATTGAATTTAATACTAATCAGATAGGACATTGCATAAACATTTCAAACAGAAGCTAATTTGATAAGCTTTGAGAAAATGTCACTATAATATTAACTAAGTGAAATTTCAAAAATTCTATAACAGAGTGCTGAGAAACAATCTGAAGTCCTGACTGTACAAAGATACAGGAATCTAATTTTTATTTTAAGAAAATTGAGTATTTTTGTTGTACAAATAAGTGTGTAGTGTTTTGATATTTTAAACTTAACAATCTGAATCAGGAAATATAATGATTTGTCATATTAAAGATTTGCATACACCTTTTCAAAATGTTCAAAGTATTTAAAATGGTACAAATAAAAATGTACCATTAAGAAAACACCTGCTGTTTCAAAATTGGTTTAGTAGAAGTTACATTTACCCTTTTTAAATGGAGAAAAATCATCTTTCTCAAACAACAATAACATAAGATATATGCATCATTTAAAAATTATAAAAAAACCACGAGAGTAGCATTGGCTTTCTGTTTTCAAATTCCAGTTGTTGTGTATTAATTAAATAATTATTGTAACTGTTAACAATAATCTACATGAAATCTGTATTGTTTCGTTTACCTATCTTAGCAATTTATTTTGACAAGTGATGCATTCTTTTCTGAACAGTAGACAGGGAAGTTATTCCTGCAAATAGACAATAACAGTTTATAAATCCTGCGATAGCAAATAAAGCTCCGAATGATTTTTGGGAGGACCTAGTCAACAAGCCAGATGTTTGAAAGTTGAGCAAATCTCCTACGAATTGTTCGCTGTAAATTCTTCTGACCGTTAGAAAGCCTGTGCAATTTAAAAGCGCTGCAGTAAACTTTAGAACATGTGAGGGTTCCTGAATCGCTTTAATTTATTGAGTCAGATAACTAAAAAGCTGATCTGTGTCCAGGCGAGGAGAGACTTGGTGGTGACGATATCGCCGGACGAACGCAGCACCACGGTGACCACCCAGAGCCACTGGCCGTGGACCGAGCTGCGAGTCACGATGGACCACTCTCGGGACCACAGCAGTCAGGCCCACCCCACCATCTGTGTACAGATGGAGAGTTGCTTGTGAGGCTGAGGTGGCGGCCAGCTGTGAACACTAAGGCCACCATTACACTAGGCGATCAATGCAACTGGTTGCTAGCGCTACGCTGAGATAAGAGAACAAATGATAGCAATTAAGCTAACGATTGCAAGGCGAGTGCAATTAGTTACAGACCAATGTCACAGCATGCAACTTTTAGTCATATTCCTCACTAGCTGAAAATCAATTTCATGCAACAAATTTCTTGTAAATTTCAGGAGTTGCAGATGACCTGAAGCTGAAAGCCGATTGCACATGAAGTCAGCTGTATGCAATCGATCCGCTGCTGTAAAGGAGGCTTAAGGTCTTGTGGACTAAAATGCTGCAGAAGTTTTATCAGAGCAACATAGATTTGTATTTAAAAAGAGATAGGACAAGAGAGGGTTTCCTTTAATACTTCGTTATTTATTCCACAGCTCTCACCATTGTTGTGAATTAAAGTGAAGCTGTTGTCAACTCATGCAAACACAATATTGAAAGTTACATGTTACTCATAACAGCAGGCATCATATTTATATGACGTTTTGCAAGAAAATATCTCATGTAACTTTCCTATTCGAGTTTGTAGAAGTTTCACTTCAAGACACAACAGTCATGAGTGCTAATAAATAACGAAATATTTCGCCACAACCCTCAAAACAATAAACACAATGTTGTTTATAAATAATTGTTTTCTTTGGTTTGCTTCTAGGTTTCAGACGCTACAGTTACTGGAGATTCACTAATGCATATGTACTAATACTTCATTGTTCACATTAAAATTCTTACCTTATATATTAAAGAAAACTGTTTCCCCCCCTCCCCCCAAAGATTCTGTTACAACCATTTGCCATGTTTTTTGTTTGTTTTTCCATGCTTTTTTAAAGCAAGGTAATTTTGAGTTGCAGGGAACGTCACGGGCTAAATTATTTCAATTTAGGGTTTTAATTTAAATTGTATTTTAATTTTTAAAATGTCTAGCAGCCGACACAATTTTAAGTTTGTGTAATTAAATTTAAGAATACACGCAGGACAAGTTAATTCAACTTTTGGTCCATAACGTTTCACTTGTAACACTAAGATCCTGGCTGTATTTAATAAGGTACGATTACTTGTACAGTAAATAACTATGTGATTCGATAATGCCAAAATGCCAATGATGGTTATAACGCACTAGCAGTGTACCCGTGCTTCGCAACGGACGATTTGTGGTACTTAAATATCACTTTAATTTTTCATTATCAATATATTTATTTCAGGAAACGAAATTCCCAAGAAACCGGTGTGTTGGTAACGATGCTCGTTTCCCATAGAAAGTTTTTTTTCAACCACCCTTGCCTCATTAACTTAACAAATTTTAGCAGATATTTACAGATTATTCACACTCTATTTACATGCAATCAAAACTATCTTTCAGTACTCTACAGGGCTTATGCTCGACAGAAAAAGCTCTTAGGTGCTAAGAACCTCTCTGTACACTACATTCTTTGTTCTTCTTTCTGGTTGCAAAATAACCAAGCTGCCAGGAGAGCTCACCCTTGAACACGTCACATACAGTTGGCCATGAGCGAAACAATCACTTCTGAGATCCACACCAGCTACTTTCAAACTCTGCCCCTGAGCCTTGTTGATTGTCATAGCACAACAGACCCTCACAGGGAATTGCAGACGTTTAAACTGAAAAGGGTAGTCTGATGGAATAAGAGGAATTCGGGTATGAATACCGTTTCGCCTTGGCGCCATCACCAGGTATAATATTAACCCTATGAGGGTTTAAAGCGCTACAAACAAACGCACAGACAAACGCTGGATGAGGGAAAAGAGCCAATAATGTGCGTCAATCCTTGGGCAAAGATGTATGATTGTTGTAATTTACTCGCTGGTGGGAAATAAATATAAATATTACAAATTTTACTTTTCAAAACGAATTAAAAGTATATTTTTAGTTATGAATCAAATATGACCAAACACAGAGATTTTTTGTCAGCAAATAATATCAAAATTAGCAATTAATTTAATTTTAAAAGCTAAAAGTCTACACACTGCAATGTGGACAGCGATTAAACTTATATGGACTACATTATCGACACTGTTTTCAATTCCGGCCGCCACCGCACGCTCACGTTGGCACGTTTTGCTGCATAACTCGGAAACTATAAGAGATAGACAAAAGATTTATAGGACAACCTATGTTTAAAATTTATTTCCACACTAACGTTTTTCAATCAGATTGAAGGTAGGTTCACTTGTTTAGGCACTAGAGGCAATAGTGTACAGGAAGTACAGTCCTATTTTTCCTAAAACTTCAACCCCCCGAAAACCACCCTAAAATTTTGAATTTTATAAATCCCGTTCTTAGTGGGTGCCTACACCCTAAAAGGAACGTCCATGCAAAATTTCAAGGTTCTAGGTCAAGTAGTTTAGGCTGTGCGATGATACGTGAGTGAGTGAGTGAGTGAGTCAGTGGATTTGACAAATATATAGTAGATAACCCACTAACCATTATAATGGTTAATGGTCAATGTTATCTGGTCTGGAAAAAATCTTTTTAGCCAATGGCAGTCAAACCGGCCGGCCAAAAGATTGTCAGGTGTCGCTGGTCTTAAGGTTAGAGTCTTGGACTTTGGTTCAAGACGTCACGGGTTCAAATCCCGGGATGTCCACATCAGTTTGAATTGGAACCACTTTCCCAAAAAGTGTATAAGTAACTCTCTAACAAAGTACGGTACTTCTTGTGTAGGTACACAAAAAAAAGGGTGAAAGCTTAGTTGTAAATGAAAAATGGATTGAAAAAATGAAAACATATCAGATTGGTTGAAAGTAATATTGTTATTCCGTCAGAACAACACGACACTAACAGTGGTAAGTATATTTATAATAAAACTTACATAACAAAAGCATTCAAAATATACAATCATAACTTTTTATAAGTTAACTATTTTTAAAATGCAATGAAATTTATACAATGGAATTTGATCATTAAAGAATACAGCATCCATATAGGAAAATACAGAATGTCTAGGTTAGTTTTAACATTACAAATATAATTTTATCAGACTATTAATCCTGACTTATTGATATTCAAAAATTACCGAATAGGAATTAAATACTGCACAGTAAAATAGCTCGTCTAAATCAAAATCTCCTGTAAGGTAACATTTTAAAAATAAATTAGTAGATTATATAGCCTAAGACAAATTTTTAAGTTTTGTAAAAATAAAACCAGTTTTAAATCTAAGATTAAATATATTAAAATGTTTATTTGTAGTCATAAATGTTTACAATTCCTTGTTAAATTAGTTTATAAATTTATACAAATTGTAGGTACATGTAATTACGAAGTACCAACTTATACAGCAGTTAGGCAACACACAATTTTTCATTGTGATTTTTTAGGTTTGTTGAATAGCTACTACTAGAGTAATAGACAGCACCTTTTATTCTAAAAATTAAAATTATACTGATATACAGTATAGAAAGCACTATTGTAGAACAAATTAAACAAAACACCACAGTATGCCGTATAAGTTGTTCAAACATCAACAGTCTGAGTGTTGTTCTGTTGAACGTAGATCAATAAAAACATAAAGTGTGAAAACATAACAAATATAAATGACAAACATGGTTTAAGTTTTGTGTAAACATAATACACAGCATCTTTGGTAGACATGAAATAAAATTTTCCAATTAAAAACAGTGCAACACAAATTAAAAATTATAAAACTAATAAAAACATAATAACTGTATATAAAACTTAAAAGCCATAACAATAGGGTTGGTAACATATATTATAGAAAAGACACAATCTTAAAATTAAAAGGTACAATAAATATGTATAAAGATTGATCTATGCGTGTGTATATTTCAGTTTCTTCTTGGAATATCCTAAGAAAGAAGTACTAATTATTTTCAGGAGTTGAGTTCCTAGCATAAGTGAAAGCGTGAGGGTTTTTGTGTGACTCCCCCCTCTACTGTCGGCGAGAGGAAAGAAGACCCCTAGAATCTGGTCTACACAAATATTGCAGGGTCTACAGTATGGTCACTGCGCTAGCACTTAATGCGGAATTAATTGTTACCATTTGCTAAGTGCCTGCTGAAACCATGATACCGTAACAATACTTATTTGTATTGCGTTTTGACCCTTAGAACCATAGAACTATGAACGTGGAACGCCAACGAAGGGTCTTCTTTCCTCTCACTGACAGTATGCATACTCTACTGCATCCCTTCTCAAGAAGTATTTCTGTATAATCGAATAATCAAATGTATAATTTTTTTGTAAGATTCTGACACAACCACTTAAAACAGATTTTGATGATTCTTATTTTTAAAAGAATCAAAAACACAATCAGACCGAGAAAATGTTGAGTAGCAAAGATTGTCGAAGCCTGAATTGGTTTTAATTTTTGACAAATCTGATTTTAATTCTCGAAAAGTATCGCAGCTGGCACAAACATTTTAAGAGTCTTCATCACCGGAAGTTGCTAGACGCTATCTTGAAGTTTTGCTCCATAAGGCCAATGTTAACTTTCTGCCTCCATTACTCCTCACCTGATCGTCACATACAATTCATTTTGGTGTCAAATTAAAGGTTTCGCCGTCGTCTAGGGAAATACAATATCAAATTTTTTAATTTGGAAACCATAGTTGCATAATAAATAGTTCAATTTTGAACTGAAACACTGTACATGTTCTCATTAATTTGTAACAAAATCCAAATTCGACTATTGTATTTCCCTAGAGGACGAAACCTTTAATTTGACACCAAAATTAATTGTTTGTGACGATCAGGTGAGGAGTAATGGAGGCACAAAGTTAACATTGGCCTTATGGAGCAAAACACCAAGATGGCGTCCGGCAACTTCCGGTGATGAAGACTCTTAAGTTTGTTTTCAAACAACTTTGAAAATCATGTGGTGTCAACCATCAGCTGTAAAACATTTGATCCATGGAATAGAAAGAAGTAGTAGAGTGAGAATGGTTTTTAAACATAAGAATATAAAGTAAACATCACAAGTTAATAATCATATGATTTAGTTTATGCAGGCAAGACCGTGACAAGCAACTAGTTTTATATAATAAACTTTCCTGCCACTTCAAAGAAGAACAAATATCAAAAATTTAAGAAGACGAACATTTTGCAAGCTTGAGGATATTACAAATGTTTGAATTTTTTGAAGATAATTTTTTTAAATCAGTAAACTATTATACAATTTAAAACTAGATTTAAAAATTTATTTGTTTTAATGCCAATTAAAAACATCTGTATTGTTTGTAGCCAATAAATGATCGTGATCATAAGAGAGTTCAAAACCTTCAAGGTCGAGTTTTAACATGCCATTGAAAATTAACATGGAAGTTTCCCTCATCAAAGGTTGCGTACAAACAGTGGAATAGGTATCACTTCTCCTCACCCCTCTCTTCATTTTGTGTGGCTAGAAGACGTTGTGGGTCTGCCTTTTCCACCCCAATATGTGTAAAAGATTTGTACACAGGTCCCGGACAAAATAATTCTGTTTTGAACTTTTACTGCTTATAATCACCTGATCAAATCAAATTATCATTCCTTTACATCAACAGTTAAACTTTAAAAACAAATAGGGTGAAGTACTAAAGGATTTCAATTTTTGTGTAGATATACATGAAGCAACTATAATAAACAGTTGTAGTTGTATATGCCGTGTGGTAGGGATTTGTCATAATAGTACTTTCAAATTTGGCATTGGTGATTTCCCATTTCATCTATACCTATAAAAGGCAAAGCCCTTACTGACTCACTCATCAAGAATTCTCCACCTTCCCATGTAGGTAGAGAGCTGAAATTTTGTACACTGATTCTTTAGGTCTTAAATAGGACAACTAAGCAGTTTACACGCCGGTATCTCCATAGGGCTCCGCCCCACAGACCTTCAAAGTTACCATGTTATTCTTATGGAAGAAAGATTTGTTTTGATGATGTCAGATGACTAATTTAAAATATTGTAAACAGCTGTTGCTATTCTACACAAACAGTAAAACCACGGTAGAACGTTGATTTATAATTCTTTTGAACTGGAGTAAGCCAATAATGTTAAAAATGGGCGAGTGTCTTGCAAACTCTACATTACCACCTGTTTCTTTAAAATTTTTTACAAACAGCTGTTATTATTCATTGGTTTGTTTATGTTTATGATTTTTATTTTGTGTTGTGGTGTGACAGGTTAAAAGCTAATTTATTGAATTTTATGATATTTTCGTTTTTTTGTTTTTGTCATGAATACACAATTTTAGTATTATTTTTATTTTATTGTTTTCTTTTACATATATATTTTTTTTGAATTTTTGATATGGATACAAAATTAACACTATTTGGATTCACAGATTAGAGTTATTCACATGCCTCCAGATGGTTCGTGCCTCTTTCTTTCTATATGCTATTCAGTTTACGGAAATAATTTCTACAGCGATCAAGTAAGAGAGGAAATTGTTAACTATGTTTCGACTAATTGGGCAAAATTCCAAATTTTAAATCATGATGTTAAAGGGGATAATTACATCTCCCCTGAACACTACCGTTGCGAGATGTTGAAACCATCAACTTACGGATCAGCATGTGAGTTGACTGCCGCATCTGAGCTCTTCCACTGCATATTCAGAGTGTACCATGATGGTCATTTACTCCAGAGCTTTGGTGTAGAGGGAACAGCATCTGATTATGTAAATTCAAATGGGGCGAAGCCCGCGGGTAACTGCTAGTTATACATATTTGGAAATTGTTGTTTTAAATATACATGTACAACAATTACCTGTGATAAAATATCAAAATAAAACTGCTACGTCCAATAGCAACAAACATGGACTGAGGATGCAATAATTTAATCTCACTTAATATTCTCCCAACTTGCTAAAAACCCATTTCCATAAAGGAGTTATGGTAACGTATTTCCCCAGGACTATTAAAGTTTGGTAAAATATGAATAAACAATTGCTGGTAACAAAAAAATGTAAAAAACATATTTCCATAAGCAAATATTAACACCCAAAATTTAAATGTGAAACTAATGCTAAGGTAACTCTATTAATGAAATTTACATTTCACTATGACTTACTAGTGACACAAACTATGCTTCTATCACAATAGTTACATTCTGGCCTGTTTGCTAAAGAAAAATCTATCTTATTGAAGATATCGTAATAGGATCATTAAATTTTTCACAATAAATGTTATTCTATTATTACTTTATAGAAATGTACATAAGTATGTTAGCTTTAGAATAGATTGTTACAGCCATGTCCATAAAAACAGTCATTAGAATGAAATTATCGAATAAATTAAAACTTATTTTTAAGGTAAAAACTTGTTATTTACTATTAATTACTATTCATAATCCTAATATTTGTTTTTATCAGAAACAATTTATGAAATCTTCTGAAAACTACCATTTATTGAGAGGTTTTGTATAAACTATAAATTATTTTATATTTCTTAAAGTACAACTACTTCTAGTGGTAAAATTAATTTTTTCCTGGTAACTAAATTGTTATGAATTAATATAGGGTAACCTTTAATCTATATATTTCATTTGACTTGAGATTGTTTGTGAAGCAGTTTTTCCTTGAAAAATGCTCAAAAGAAAATTCAAAATTTTAATGTACAATAATGGGATACTAAAAGAAAGCATATATTTACTTGAAACATAACATTTCCTACGAATAAAATATACAAGCAAGTCTAGCAACTTAAACATTGGATTTGGTAACTTCCCACTTCACTAGAGAGTACGTGACATAAGTAGTTAAGGAAATCAAAATTGGACCCACAACCTTTATTCCATTAGTAGACATACGAGCTGGTCTCGTTCCTTACTTGTAATTTTGTCAATCTATGAATTGGAATAGAATATTTGTGTTTTGATATGTATTAATGGTATATTTTCATTAAAATACTGTTTTCATTCAGTTTTATGAGTCGTAGTGGCACACACAGTAGACATAAGTAAAAAGTAGCAAAATCAGTGTTGGCCAAGTGCAACTCACAAAGAATTACTCGATCCCGTCAACTTCCAAGCAAGCCTGCCACCATTTATTTTACTTGGGCCCTCGCACCAACGTTGCCTCAGACCGGTTAACTCATTGAGAGTTGCACAACTGGTCAGTTTTGGTCGTGTGCGTGAATCGAACCCACGAACTTCATATCAACACCTGGCCAAGGTGTTTCCACGACTTAGCAACTCCGCTACCATGACCAGTGGCCTAGCGGCGTTAGATAGGTTTATAGGCAGTCCGTGACCCTACAGAGAGAACCGCACTTGACTGCTGTCATTAGTTACAGATTTTGTTACTAGAGTGCAGCACTAATCGGATCCCGTTGTAGGCTATAGCGAATAGAATAAAATTACTACGGGTTAAGGGGTAAATTTTTTTTCTGCCATGCTTAATATTTTTACTCAAAGTTAAATAACCTAACTCTAAGTTATAAAAAAGTAAATGGTATGGTTTACAGTCAAAGCTCTATGGTGGTTTTAATTAAATAGTTACCGGTACTCGTTAGAAAATGTTTAACCGTAATTTATTAATTGATAGCTTTTCTAAGTAAGGTAACTGTGTGAGATAACTGTCATTCAATATTGTAAATGTTTTAAGTTTTTTTTTAAATTTTTCATTACTTTTAAGGCATTCTTTTACAATTTTAATTGGTTCGTTGAGAAACAATATGCTATCTTTTAATTCAAAATACAGATTATTGAGGATGGTATCTTTCTTCCAACGATTCACCTGCTTTGCTACTAAATTATAAGGATATATTTATTATTTATAATTTGTCTGTTTTTCCAACTTATGCAATTTTTAATAAAAAAAAAAAAGTTTAAAAACAAGTTCAAGAAGTGCACTAGTGTAAATTTCCCTAAATACAACGTGGTTCACACCGAACAAGGCTTTACAAGAAGCGACACAACTACCAACATTCAGCGAATAGAAGACTAAACTTGTTCTTGTGAACTAGAAGACTCTTGAGCATCTGAGCTCATATCGGTAACTTCATCCAGAGGTAAATCTGTTGTTTCTGGCTCGTCACATTCTTTGTTTCCCTTTAGTGAAGATGCTTCACCCGACCGCGAAGGACTTTCACCACCGATTCCCTTTACTTTTTTCGCTCCCAAACTTCCCGCAGACTTCAACCTCTCCTCACTACTCCGCACATAAGACGGATCGCTCAATCTCGCTCGCAATAGACTCATTTCGATCCGTTTCCGATCGCTCGACTTATCTAACTCTTTACTTTTCGCAAAAACGGTAATTTTCGGTTTCAAACTGAGACTGTCGAAGTAAGACTTTTCGACAGTGCTCTCGTCGGAAGTGTCAATGTCCGCTTTGCTCGCAAGTAGGTGGTTGAAGTTGTTCAGAAACGAGTTTGACGAGAGGTTGAAGTCGCTCAGGGTCAGGTCAGAGTTGTCGTTGCGCTTAATCGTCAACTCCGGGCACTTCTCCACCTGATGCTTGAGCAGGTGGTTCTTGCGGTTGAAGGAGCGTCCGCAGGCGAGACACTTGTAGGGCCTCTCGCCCGTGTGGACGGCCGTGTGACTGACCAGGTGTGGCTTCTGACTGAAGGACTTCTCACAGACGTCGCACTTGTAAGGTCGTTCACCAGTGTGGAGCATCGTGTGGCGCTGGAGGTCGCCCTTGCGGCTGAATCTGGCGGCAAACATCAAGTACTTAGTGACACAACTGTTCACTTGAGAAATGTGTATTTTTAGTGAATTTCCTTTGGAAAGTGAACTATTAGCATGATCCGCACGGTGAAACTTAAGCACGGGACCACCATAGAAGTTCCAAACGTGACCCCCTGAACACGTTTTGGGGGGTTGTTCAAAATTGTATATATATATATGTGTGTTTGCACTCTAGCGATCGCATTTTTTGTCCGATTTACTTCAAATTTGGTAGGGACGTTCCTTTCTGTAATCAGTTGGACAGGTTTGTTGAACAAAACAATCGGAAAACTCTAAACCCCTTTTTTAGGGATTAATCTTTCAAATTCCGAGTTTTTGGGCCCAAAAAGGGTCACAAAAGCCTCATATGTAAAATTAATGCATGTATTAATATGGGAATTAGTGAGGCAAAACATTTAAGCTCTCTCTCGTCATTCTAGCATAAATACTTACCGAGTTATTAAAGAAAATGTGTTTAGACTAAACACAGTAGGCTACGTTGTCTTACGGGGGTTTTACACTAGAAAAGCTTGTTATTCCTTTGTTAGAGTACTTTTATCATCCCCAGCAACCTCACGCCTACTTTCAAGCCTGTCAGGACCTTCTCCAAACATTACAATGCGCAAAATGGTATTCCCAGCTTTGCAGGTAAATGAAACCAAGAGCACCAGAAAATCCAAAACAATCACTGATTTCAGATTTCAATAGAAATTGGAATAAATGTATGTTTTTTACACTGACTTTGAGTTATAAAAGCTTGTATGTGGAAATTCACTTCCCTCACGTCAGCGTGCTGCGTGCAAACTCGTTATAATGTACAATTTAGACACTATTCATTTGACCATCTGCTTTTTTACTACAATGTGCTGGATAGGGTAGACTGCCATTCTTGGCACCAATCATGGTGAGGCGTATAAACTGGCCTCAAGTGAAACTCAAATCGCTACAGTGGTTCATCAGGCTCCTGCAACTTGATGGGTTCAACAGGAAGCGCAAAGATCCCTAGAGCTTAGCAGCTAACGTGCCTTGGGACATGGTCCGCCCCACTCAAAAAAGAAATGAAAACTAGTCTTGTATCCTTTAATATGTTACAATAATTAATAAGAGTGATCTGAATTGAACTGATAGCCGTTTTCTGGTATTTTGAGCTATAGGTCCACCTACCTAGAAACCAAAATAGATAGGTTTAGATATGTAAATAAAGTGAGGAAAACTATCTCTGTAGCAGAGATCTGTCCCGTGAAGAAAATTAAAGCCATTACCGATACAACAACAGAAAAAACCACATACATTACACTTTTGGAATTGAATATTCGATGTGGCATAACCATTTGGGGGTACAACGCAAGAGAACGTAAACAAAATTATGCTCTTTCAGAAAAAAGCAATCAGTGTTCTTAGCTGCCTGGACCCCAGAGACACTTGCAGAAAAGCTTTCAATGAACTTAAAGTCATGACGGTTATTTCCCGGTATACCCAGGAGGGAGTTCTATATGTTGTCAGTAAAAACTTACCATGAATTGCTAACCACCGTAACTACTCTATCTGGCATGCTTCAGACCACTGAATCTATCCGACCTATGAACCTTCTCACACTGTATGAGAAAAAAAATCATATGCTGGCAATAAGCTGTTGAACCTATTGCCAGCCCAATGTAGTCCTCAGCGGAAAGCAACTGAAGGTATCCCTTAATGATTGGCTGACTGTACATTTCTCTAAGAAATTGTAATAAAGCGATTCTGATACTGACTCGCTAAAAGCTATACAAAAATTAAAATACATTACAACCCCTTATATCTGACTTTGAGATATCTGACCCCTCTAGATATCCAACTCCTCTGGATATCCGACTCTTCTGGATATCCGACTCCTCAGGATATCCGACTCCTCTAGATATCCGACTCCTCCGGATATCCGACTCTTCTGGATATCCGACTCCTCCGGATATCCGACTCTTCTGGATATCCGACTCCTCAGGATATCCGACTCCTCTGGATATCCGACTCCTCTGGATATCCGACTCCTCTGGATATCTGACTCCTCTGGATATCAAACTCCTCTGGATATCCTACTCCTCGGGATATCCGACCATCCACAGCATTTCCACCACATCAGAAGCCGAGCTGAGCCTGTCTCGACTAGTCACTAAATTTGTTCCCATCAAAAAAACTATTGAGCAAACTATACTACTATTGAAAAACTATTGTCCTACACACACGACCGTGTTACCTGGAGCCACAGATGACACAGTGGAAGGGGCGTTCCCCGGTGTGGATCATCTTGTGTTTCTGCAGGTTGGACTTGCGGTTGAACGGCTTGTGACAGACATCGCAGGAGAAAGGCTTTTCACCGGTATGCACCAGTCTGTGGGTGATGAGGTGGCCGACCTGGTTGAACGAGCGGCCGCACACCTAACAGGAGAGAGGTGTTAGTAACTCTATACAAGTCAGTTACTTATTTTAATGAGGAGTACCTGGGGGGCCGAGCTTTGCTCGGGGGAAGGCCAGTCAGTTTGTTTAGATGACTTGTAGTAATATTTCACCACTCCCCCCTCTACTGATAATCAGATTTGTATTATTCATTTGCCTCTTTTCTACATTTTTAAGGTCCCTCCAGTTGTTATTTATACCTCAATGTCCCTTTGATTTATTTTACTACTCTATATATGTAATCTTAACTCAAATATTTTAATCTCTGCTCTAAGAAAACCACATGTTAATAATCACAAACAACATGAGTATTACTTTGACAGTTCCCTGGTTGATTATGAACAGCTGTTACAATTCTTTTGTTTTTATTTGAAACTCCATAAGCCCAATGTTAATTTTTTAACTTTTCATTTTAGTTTTTTTACATTATTTGATTTTTGCTAGGGATGAGGCCTGTCTAGAAGTTTTTTTTATCCCAGAAATTAGTTTTTTCAAACGTTTGAAGGAAATCGTTGGAGCCGTTTTTGAGATCAGTGTCGCAAGCAAGCAAGCACGCAAGCAAGCAAGCAAGCAAGCAAGCAAGCAAACCTTACTCATATTAGAGTATAGGTTTAAAGAGATAAGGTTTACCCTGAACCATATATACTCAGGGAAGTAAAACCTTCACAGGAAGAAGTTTGCTGGGGATGGTCACTCTGAGTACTTTGACATAATGCGTAATCTATTAGCGAATTTCCCCTATAGGGAAGAAGCTATTACCGTAGTCGGCATGGTAAGACCTAGGCCCGGGACCATGATAACTTTTCGTTTTGAGGTCCCCAGACCCCAAAAACACCATTCGTTCGAAACTGTATATATATATATATATATATATATATATATGTGTCCGTGAGCACGATAACTCTCGTAAAAATTATCCGATTTTGATGAAATTTGGTATAAACGTGTAAAGTAACATTTATGACTTTAAGTTCGAAAACCAGCCAGATCGCTTTATCCGAAGGGGTATTTTGGGGGGGGTTTTGTACCCCAAAAATGGGTTTTTTGAATTTTTTACATAGAATTTTGGAAATAGTCAAATTTTAGTTTTTACCATTGGATTCAGCTTAAAAAAACACACAATTTGGTATTTTGATCATTTCTCTACGTCAATTGGTTACCGAGATATTGAAAGTGCTAAACACAGTACGTTGTCTAATGTTATTCTTATGGAGGAAAAGAAAAATTTTATATCTCACTTATTTATGAACGTATACTGACAAAACTTGGTATACGGCTTCATCTGGTTGTGGACCATTGATATTTGCTCAAAAAAACAATTTTTTGCCAAAGGCTCCCGTAGCAGCAAACCTGCGTACTCAGCCCCATGTTATTCTTATGGAGAATAAGTAACGTGTTATCTCCCTTAATTATGAAAATAAATTAATGAAATTTGGTATGTGGCTTTACCTAAATGAGTTATATTGATATCTGTATAAAAACCCATTTTTTGTTTTCCTTCCTTCAGCAAACCTGCATACTCAGTCGCCATGTTATTCTTATGGAGAATAATTAAAATGTCATAAATCGTTTATTTATGAATGTATATTGATGAAACTTGGTATGTGGCTTTATGTGGTATTAAGATACATATATATGCATTGGAAATTCGCTGAGTACGCAGGTTTGCTGCTACGGGGGTATTTTGTATAATGCAGTTGGAAAAATAGCGTCGATCTTTCATCTTTAGGTGAAAAAAATACCTAAAACATAACAAAATTACACTTTATGATTTTCCGTAATTATGTTATGTTCTAGGTATTTTTTATCACCTGAAGACGGGATCAGATTCCAGATCCCGAAACATCGTGAAACTCATTTTATTAATCAGCGATGCAAAATTTTCGCAATAATTAATAATTACTTTTTAACAAGTTGTAATTATTTATACCTTTTCTTGCTGATCAAAACTAATGTAAGGTTGATATAAGTAGATTGTAAGGTGATTGTTTACATTTGTTATAGATTTTAAACAAATATTCTGCAAGAATGAAAAATACCTCAGCACTAAGGTTAGGTTCATTTGGAAAAGCTGTAGGCTGTGAAGATTTGGTAAATTGGGGAAAAAGAGAAAAAGAGAATACTAACAGGTGTAGCGCAAGAGACACATAAAGAATACACATAAACACTTGACATTTCGAGTCCTTTCTCTTCTGATGAAGTCTCCAAGAGTGTTGAAATAGGCCTATCGAGTGTTTTTGTATCTTTATTCGTCTCCTTTGCTACACCTGATTTTATTCTCCTCAGGTAAGCTAGCTCTCTCCTTTTCCCAATTCCAAATCTGAGCACTAAAGAGAAATAAGCACTCGGATGGTCAAGAGAGCGTTGTGACAGACCTTGCAAACGTGAGGCTTGACCTGCGAGTGCACAGGTTGGTGGCGCACCAAGTCGCTCTTGTAGTAGTACGCCTTGCCGCACACGTGGCACTCGAACTTGCGCTCGCCGCGGTGGAACTCGCGGTGCACCAGGAACTGACACTTGCAGCAGAACTGCTGGCTGCACTTGCTGCAGCTGAAGGGCAGCGAGAGCTCGAACGTCGTGGTCTGATCGCGGTGACACCTGCGGCACAGCGAAATGTCTTTCAATATTTATAAGAAAATAAATCATGATAGTAATTTAGAAAATAAATATTAAGTGCTCCGCTAAAATAAATATGTGATTTGAAATTATTCAACTGGCGTCAAAAGTGGCTGGTATGTCAGCTGATCAGCTGATTATCAAACTTCCTTGCAGCTCGTTCGAAGAGATAGGCCCCAATGCTTTTGGGGCAAAAAAAAACAAAGATTTTCGGTGTGTACCCCTTTTTACTTCATCAACAATGACACTATTCTTTAAAAACTATTCATTCAGGATTAAACCATCAAAAACTACACATCAATCCAACTCTTTGAAAAAAAATTCATATTAGATAATCTGTTTAAATTTAGGCTAAATAATCTTAAAATTTAACAAAGCAAATGCTAAAAATTTGAATTCCTTTTTCAAAGAAAATAAAAAATCTTGTTAGGCCTTAGTGGTTTTTACGTCTAACCTACGATTGGACTACGCAACTCTGAAACGATGGTTAGTGCAATTGTTGTTGAAATATCAGTTTATGTAAATGATGTATTTATTTTAAATTTTATTATTTTATATAATAAGGACTTTTTAAATTAAAAACTATTCCTATCTGTTTCTCAAGTCAAAAAAGGTATGGCCCCCAAACCACCCCCCAAACCTGAGAATTTTATAAAATAAATAAAACTACTTTTAGTTTCAACAGTACCGCAGCCAGGCGTTACCCACTTGCACACGCAGCTGTCCAGGACCGTGACGTCCAGCGTGGCGCGCTCCGTCAGGAAGTGACCCTCCAGTGCCGGGTTCTCCTCCTCCAAGCTCTCGGAGGCATCATCCTCCTGGGCGTCCTGGGGGCAGACGGAGGGTGAGAGGGGGAATGGCGAAGAACAACACCAATGGAGTTAGACATGTTAGTGATTTGGAGTCAACTGTGGTTAGTTAACTTTCACACGTAAAAGTAATACTGTAAGTGCATTTTGTCAGTTATGAGTTAAATCTTAAAGATGATCAGTGAAACTTCACTTTCTTGTACTAAATGTATTTGCTAGGCGCTAGTTGAATTAGTTCCGTTTCAGACCCAGAGGTTCCACCACATGTGGGACTCTGACTGTATACAGCACTTCCAACGGTACAACTGCTTATACCATAAGTAACCGTGTTTTTAGGTATCAGGTTCAAATGCTGAGTAAATCTGCTCTTGGGACTCGAGTTCAAGTCAATAGTAAATTTTAAAAGTCTGTAAAGGAGTTCTTGATGCAGAAAACACTGTAATCTCTAAATAAACTTTGCATGGGAAATTTGGTATGAATAGAAATTAAGCATTCAAAAGTTAAGTAATAAGTAAAAAAAAAAAATAGTTTTCTTGTGTAGGCAAAATACTATAAAGAATATAAGTTTTAATAGAGATCACTAGCATAAGCAAATGAGCAGGAGTTATCTTGATGTACCTAATTGGGATCATCAGGCCTATAGTCATAGGCGTAATTCGGGGGTGTCATGGGGGGGTAGTTGCCCCCAATAATTTGGATAACATATTATTATAAGACATGAAAAGTCACAACAATCATGATCACGTCTATATTTGCCCCTCCAATCAAAATTCTGAAATTACGCTTATGCTTATAGTGATTTCCGAATCGATAGTGTACACTGTTTTCAATGGTCATTCGACTTATTGATTTCAATTTTTTGTTTATCTTTAAGGAACCAAAATAAAATATGACAATGGAAAATAAATAGGAATAAATAAAATAAAACGAGTCGACTTGTGCGGAATTCCGCAATGCAAACCAAATCTTGTCAGCTGATCATATGTTCTTTTGTTTACATTTTCGCTCCTGTCAAAACAAACTATTACCTTTATTTATCTTTCATATTATTTAAATTTCAGAGAAGTGGTACATTTTTAGCCAGTGGGTCTATTTTTCGTCACGATAAGCTTTAAAATGAGGGGTAAATCATGGAATTTGATAAAGGAATAAGGGCTGACAGAAAAGCAGGCTAGAGAAATAATATATAAGATTGAACCTTTCTGTTGAGCTAGTGCAATGACAGTCTACAGAACGAAGTACTACATAGACATCAGGACATCAGAACAGAATCTGAACAAGCATATATACGTTTAAAAAATAAGTATTTTTATGTGTTTTCCTGCATGTTAAGTCAAATATATATGTAAGTATTTATATTAGTAACTAATATCTGAATCATGCAAGACGAATTTTAAGACGAAAATGAATCAATTATGAGTATAGAATGTGTTTCATGACTTGTGTAGCCTTGTCTGACTATGATTCAGTCAATTCATTAGCCCAGATTAATTGATAGCCCAATAACCAATGGCAAATAGATCCATTTTCAAACCTTCACCAAATTTTACGGTTTTGCTCAGGATCGATCTGGCAAACCCGAGGTGGTTAAAGCTGTTCTTCCTCAGTTTGTGAAGCAAACACTAACAACTATGCTATCCAACAAGTACTACACAACAAAGACAGTGGGAACACCATAAAAAAGATACAAAGAGAAATACTCACCTCAGAATTGGTTTGTTCTGCTGTATTGTCAACTATGGCCAAGCTGTTCTTCCTGGAACGAGGGGAATCATTATAAACGATTTTGGAGAGAAAAATTCTAACAATTTGGCTTTGTACTTATAGGCAGACAATCGGAAATAACAGGATTTAGGGTAAGTTATTATAGATTCAAAATGAATTTGCCAATCTTATAGACGAAGAAGCAAAGTAATTTTTGAATGAAGTTAAAGAACTTTAAAGTTTGAAGTTTTGTTCAAAATAAAACTTGCAGTAACTCTGGAAATCTAATCCCAAGTGATGTGTCACCACATATATGATTATAAGAAAAAGGTTTCAAGGCTATTTAACGTTTTAAAATTAAACATACCACCTTTTTTACCGCTCCAAGGTTGTGGATAAAGTGGCTGAATATCTGAATATTGTTGTTTCTTCTTTTTTCTATGTTATGTTTAACGTGAAAAATAAAGTAATTTAAGATTTCCCTTTATTAAAACTTTATTCTTAATTTTTGCATGACTTATATCTGATACTAAATTATTGAAGGGTTTTTATCCTAACACCCTGTATAATATAATAAAAAATAATGTTAGGCCTATAGCAGAAAAACTTACATAACAGAGTCCTGAAGGCTGGGCCATTTGCTAAGACGCTTGATCAATTCTAGTGATAGAGGCTGCTCCATAATTTCCTAAAATTCAAAGAAAGGTATTTTGTTTAAAGGATTGCACCAGCAGTCTTTATTTGCCACCAAAAAGTCACAAACATAAAAAGTACAGTCCCATAAAAAGTGATACAGTTTCATATTAACACGTTCGCTACCACAATGTTAAAAAAAATCGTAACCACAGACTGCTGCCTCAATTTTGCGGCGGGCGTGGCGTACTCATAGCCCAACGCCGCAGATCTGCGGCGGCTAGGTCATTCAAATAGACTGCCGCCACAGAACTGCGGTGTTGGTTTCTTGATATTAAATGAGAAATTTCTTCGCAACGGTCTATTTTAAAGGTTAGATGGTTTAGGCACGGTCTACGGGATAGTCCGCCTTATATATGCGGCGCTTGGTCTGTTGCTAGGAGTAGGACCAGTCTACAAGGAAGTTTATGATTTTTTTAGTGGGCTGTCAGAGTGACCCGGCCGCCGCATATATGCGGCGCCTGGTAGCGAACGTGTTAAGTGATTCAGCATCAATTTTTGTACTTCAGATTTACAGAATAGGTCTAACCGTAAGTTTAATTTTAACTCACACATTGAATAAACTTATATTAGTCTTTCCTATCCAATTTTTAAGGATTTACCTGACTTTCGTCTTGTCACTAAATGTCTTGTGTATTGCAACAAAAGTACATTTTAAAATAAAATCTCTACTATTCCCATTTGCTGCCTTTGTATTTAAACTGATGTTGACATATGGAAGTTTTTTCCAGAATCTTTAAGGTGAAAAATTTCAGGTTTTACTAGTTAAAAAACGTAACACTTATGATTTGAAGCTGAAATCCAATATTAGTCATTTGATGAGTCTGCTTGTTGGATGCCATGAAATAATTTTTCAGCAGTCCGTAAGATAACCTTCACAAGAGGCCTTTTATATGTCGAACCAGAAAGTTAGGTTTAGAATGCATATTAAAGGGTCTGTCTTGTTTACTTTATTTTCTGTACCACACAGGACAACATGCTTGAGATGCCTTGTGTGCTGTGCGTCCACTCGTAAGGGGTTTTCTTATTTTGCCCCAAAGCTCCATAACTCTCTGAAGTCCAGTATCGGCCATGAATTGGTCAGTCAAGCCTTTAAAAAATATTGCAAAATGCGATATTAAGTGGACAAATTTAAAAGATTTTGTTTTTGATCAGGTAAATTTTGTTAAATTTAAGTCATATAACATTGTAGAATATTATTAGATAATTTTTGTTGTAAATGGCTTTGTGTAAACAATTTTATGTGACTCCAGTTGTTTTGAAAACCAAGTAATGTTCATGAAAAACGCTCTAAATAAAAGATCATTTTATTTATTTATTTAAAAGATTAAATATATTTGTTAAATAAAAAACTTAATCGTAGTAGAAGTATTTTTACTGCGGGGGGGGGGGGGGAATGATTATAATCATAACTAACAGGTGTCCCGTTCTCCCCACGGAAATCTCTCAGACACAGGGTCAGTGTTTTGAACTGATTACATTATAACCAGCGGTTTGACTAAATAAAATATAACTCCATAAGACTGACATTGGAACTTTAAGAGCCAATGAGGCGGAGCTCTGAAGTTGTATGTTTTTCAAAACCCCAAAAAGCACATCTAGAGGATCAGAGCTTTTGATTGATACCAAATATGTAGGGCCTATATAAAATAACAGTTTTTAGGGGTCGAAAATTGCCAAACAAAAATCAAGAAATTCTTTTAAATAGAAGATTATCCTGACTTTTGATATTCTACAATATGTTCTCCAAATTATTGGAGGAAGCAATTGCTGCTGCAATCTTAAACATCATACCTACACACCTGGGCAGAGGATGAAGGTTTGAGCAATGCAGTGTAAAAGAGTTACAAGTTTGTGTTCAGTTACTGAACATTAAGATTTGTGAGAATTCCAATAGCAAAAATGTTCTAGACAATTACCACTATTCAATATTTACCAACAAACTCTGGTGCACTACTCTAATTTTCATTAGTATAGTAACTTATAACTAATACGTATATTTATTTTTACATAGGCCTACCTTCTATTATTTTTTATAATCAAGTAAAGATGTCTTTAGATCTCATTGCTTCCACTTGCACTGACAAATTCCTCCACCGGCTCAGAATTCTATGAAATGCTGCATCCAGTCATGCACTTTGGTGCCTAAAGCAAAGAATGAGTTCCTAAAACCAACATATTTCAGGATTATAACTTCAACTAGGCAAATTAGAGTTCATTTAGAAAAATATATTTAACAAAACCGCTACAATTGGTGGGGTAGGCTTTAGTTTGTTTTAACAACTAAACAGATAAGACTACCTACTACAGTACTAATACACATACAACAACTAGTGCGATTCATTGGTCATCAGTGACCTCAAACAGGCAAGAGGATGTTGGTAAGCTAAATCAGCTTTTGGAAGTTCTTTATAGAACTAACTTGTCTCACTTTAACAAATGTCGAAATGGTTCATTAATGTACCGTAACCTACTTACAAATGACTTACATGTGGAACAAGTAACCTCCACTTAAACTGCTAAGCTAAATAAACTACAATTGGCCTAATTTTTATTAATAAAATGCCATGCATCTTAAATGTCAGAACGATTAGGTTATTAATTTTATTAATTTTGGAAATAACTCCTGAACTGTTGTTTAGAAATTAAAACCTCGTTTACATGTACCTTTTCCGTCCAAACAGTTCAAAATTGATACTGTCACTTATTATGACAACATGTTTCGGAATTCAAAATTCCATCTTCTGATCACATAAAAACGTCCGAAATTCATTCAGAATTCGTCAAAATTTAAATGTTTAAAATATTTTAAAAGGTATGTAAACCTGGTTTTAATATTTATTTTATTCGGTAAGGTCCTTAAACTTAATCTCGTCATCGCTTATTGGCTAAGAAGAGGTTAGCTTGTTAGAAAAACTTCTGCACTAATATTGCCTTTGATTTTTTGGAGAGGAGTTTTATTTGCTAATTTACCGTTTGCTGTTATTTTGAAGGAAAACACACTTTGCTCACTCAGCTTATCATAGTTTCAAGTGTTTCATGCTACATTTGCTTGTATACAGATTTTCCAATAACTAGGGCCCTAAGTGACAATTTTACCTACCTTGATCATGATTAAATCTATGGTTTATTTTAAAAATGTTTCTGCAGTATTAGTATGCAGTGAAGTTTTGCTTTTTTAAAGGCATCGTTGTTTATGTTAAACACATAATAAGATAAATGTATTGTATAGTAGGCTACTATTTATTGGCAAAACCTATTACATTTCTAAATTGACAAAAGGTAAATAAAGAATCTTGAATCTAAGGCCTAGGCTACTTTTTGGAGCCCTAAGCTAAAATTTGAAAGTACAACAAGAATTTAATATTTTTATCACCTTGTTTCCTTTAGTACAGAAAGTAATATTCAAACAATAAATTGGATAAAATTTCAACATAAAATATCATTTAATTAAATGTCATGATTCTAGATGAGGTTATGTTAATGACATTAATTAACTCCAAAAGAAAACAATTATTAAATTTAAATGAAATTATATCCCAGAAGTAATATTACCTTGCAAAATTAAGCATTTTTATCAAATTGGAGTTTTCTACAAAACACAAACTGAGGAATCAAATATAAACATAAAATTCTAAATAGCAGACAGCAGAATTCAGTATGAAGTATTATGTAGGTCAGACGATATACCAGCTCAGCTGTCGTAATACAACATTAATAATAAAATAAATACGGTCAAGGAGAACAGCTCAATAATCATGTAAAAGCAGCACATAACAAGTAATACTATATAAACTTTGTGACTGAAATTTTACATAAAGTAAGATAATTTTAAAGCGTAAATAATGTAAAAGCAGCACATAACAAGTAATACTATATAAACTTTGTGACTGAAATTTTACATAAAGTAAGATAATTTTAAAGCGTAAATAATAACATTGTGATTTTAAATCATTCCATTTTTCATATTAGCCATTCGTTTAAAGACATGTTCCATGCAATTAACTAAAAATAGTTTTCTGTTATCATTTAGTCATAATTTAATAAAGTGATTATCTGGAGATAAATCAGTTGGAAGTATTGAGAACAGTTATGATAGTCATATTTTCTAATAATAATTATTTGTTTAAAATGTTTTAAAATTACTTACAGTACCTCCCCTCAGGGGTAGTCTGCTTTCGACTACGCGGGTTGCCCCTCACCGGCTTGTATGCTTGTCCAGCGGTGGCCTGGCGATCCCGGGGTACCCTAGCCAAACTGAGAGACTTCTTACATTCACAGTATTCCAAGAGCTAAGGCCTTTCTTCCACCTTTTAGGTATTAGCTCGCAGTTTTTTTTATATTTTTTTTCTGAGCTACTCTTGCCACCTCTACTTTTCTTCGACCACATCTGGGTGTCTTTCACTTTTTGTTTTCTTATGGTTGTGAGTTCTTTCTGGCTCGCTGGGAGTGCTCCTTAACCATTCCGGTTTGTCACTGGGCTGGAGCGGGGGCTGTTGTGAGATTGCTATACCGAGGGGAGTTTGTGAGGAAGTGTCTGAAGCTAGCAAGTTCGGCCCAGGGATTGCAGCATGGATGCATGGTGTAGGACCAGCATTGCCACGGATGACTCCCGGCATGTCAGGTTACCGGTGCCGGGCAAACGCAGGCCAGGCCTTAGGGAACTGGGGTAGGGGCTACTCCTGGCTACTCCGGGTCGTCCATGCCGCACGACACGCTAGTGTCCAAAACGTAAGGCAATCACCGTTAAATTTAGCGAGAAGAGACCAAATAACGGGATACAAACAGATTGCAGAGCCAATCTTGCTGAGTGTCCCACAATGACAACGTAGCAGTCTTGCAAGCAGCATGCGGGCAGTGAATTCAGTCACGCCACTGCTCTCAACCTTGAGTGCTGCGAAAAAGACTTGGAGAAAGTCCTCCAAATTCAAAATGAGGCGGAGTAAATCTTTTCCCAGGCGGACGCCTTGTTGAAGGACATTTCGAATGCGTACAAGGTCCAGCCAGAAGAATCTGAAGCACGGTGAAGGACGGAATTCCCGGCCTCGTCGAGTTGTTTAGGAGACTAAAGGTCCTGCACAAGAACGAAGACAAGTCCCAGTATTATCTCCACACGGCAATAAATTCTGTAGAATAGGCAAGAACATGCCAAAAAAGGTACCAGGCGCGGATACAAGGGCGCCTTTAGAATTCTAAAGGATGCCGTCATTTTGTGGCCGGTGCTTCAAGCAAGCGGGAGTGGAACCCCAGTGAGAGCTCCAGTGACCAGCCGAAGTTGGGCAAAAATAAGAAAAAGAAGAGTAAAAGAAAAGTTGAAAGAACCGTAGTGAAGGCTCTCCCAGTGGTATTGGTCACGAAAACCAATCAGGGTGACGTGCAGTGCCGGATTTAGGAGCTGTGGGTTCTACATGTGGTTCTGTGTGAATAAACAAATAAATAAATAAATAGGGTGCATTGTGGTGCAGGCTCCTGAACGTGGCTGCAAAACCGAAGATAAAATCTGGTCTTTCATCTGTCTTCGTGAGGGTGGCCGGTGGCCAAACCTACGCAGGTGTTCTGGGGAAAATCCGTCCTGCATCAAAGGGCCTCACTGCTACATAGCTGGGTCCGGGGCTTGCCGCGTTTTAAGGCTTGCCCTGGAAACATGAAGAAAGGAAATGGTGACTGCCAAGAGCAGTGCCATCGGAGAAAAGGAAGTTGTTTCTTTCTCCCAGCACTGCGGACCTCAGCACGCCGGATCAGCAGCACGGGGCTCTCTCCCCGAAGTAATGTGACAACAAGTCTAACTAGTGACTAAGTCTTTATTTTCGTCCGACTTGTGGATTTTTGTTCTATCCCTTCCACATTTTGTTCCGGGTGTGGTAAAATGATAAGTACTTGTAATAGAAAACATCTAATTAGGCTGAAAATTCAACTAAACAATGTAAATTTAAATCCCCCTAGTTTATCTGTTATGGTTATTACAACTAGAATGTATAAACTATGAAGACATTATAACAGCCTTCATAGTGTTGTTCTGAATAAAAAGCCAGCCTTTTTTCCCACTGGGAAAAAAACTCTTTCCGCCTCTCCGCTTGCAATCCTCTGCGTCTTTCCGTTTTCCGTTCATTGCGTCTATGTTATTGCCGAGGTAAGGTTATCTTTACTTAGCCTATTTTATTTTATCTTTTTACATCACAATAATTAAAAGGTTTTTATCAATTTTGGTTCAGTTATAAAGATATTAATATAATTTAGTTTTTTAACTTGTTAAGATATTCTTGTCACACCTATATAATTGCGAATTTTAATTCGTCTGCCTAGGTTAGAATACTAACCATCACAAGGCGAAATAGTATTTTACCAAAGTAACTTATAATAAGCCTACGTAGCATTTCTCACTGTCTATTTCCTGTGTTTAATGTCAGTGCCAAATCCAAATCATACAGAGAACGATAATTGTTCTTGCCCCTAGAGAAAGGCTTTTGACTCGTCCCCACACCTCTGCATGGTCAGTCCGGGATCACACAGGAGGTAAAAGTAAAGGAGACAGAATGAGAAGTCACTCATTCAGCAGTCTTGACGTATAATTGGAATCTTGAGGTAGCCTACTCAGTTTGTCCTTATATTTTTAAAGATACGTTACCGTTCTGACAAGTCCTGTGATCTAGGGTTACGTCCTCTTTTCCCCAGACATGCCCTCTTTTTAGTTAAATTAGAAAACGTCCGGGATGATTTTTGAGAAACGTACCATTTGTCTGGGTTTTTACAAGCAGCAACAAATATTGGGAATCAGTTAGTATTCGTTGTTTACTTTATGTCACGCTCAGTTTATCAGTGCTGTTGACTGCATGTCTAAATGAGTGGGGTAGTGCAGTTTTGCCTGAGAAGTTTGCCAATTGTTAGATAGTTTGATTTTTCGCAAAATTATGTTAGCTTGCCTTCAATGCCTAATGCCTTTAAAAATTTACTTATGAAATTAATCGCTTAAAGTCCTTCAAGAAAAATTGTATTTAAAAAAATATTAAAGCACATGATTTTCAATATAAAACATCTGACTCATACCTTATGTAGGGGGGTTTCACATTTTCACGATTAATTAATCCGCTTCCAAACGGGTACGGGAGTCCTCTTTTTTAACCCAGAGAATATGGTAACCCTACATGTGACAATACAGGTTTCATAGTGATTTTCAGCCCATTTCCAGTGTCTCCATTAGGATAAACATGACGTGTCACTTGCAGGGATCGTTTCCAATAGGCCTACCTAGCTGCAACATGTATTCTGACGCAGCCAAGTATGATTGTTATGCAGCCTACTGATGTAAATATTTTAGATTTGACATGGGTTTAACTTACATATACCTACTTGTAAGAACATGTACAGATTCCCATGATCTCCTCTTAGTTTGTTAAGTCATCACATGGGAGCGAGTGCATTCATGCTGTATAGTTCATGCACTAACTTGCATTGGTACAGCACAGACAAGCACCTTATTTACTGTATTTTTCTATAAATTAATACAGCACTGTTTCAGTGTAAGTTCTTCAGTTTTTATCACTAAGTTAGACAGGGCTGACATTTGATAACTTAACAGTATTTATAATTTAGTTGTGCAAGTCTGTAGAAAATGTTTCCATCAAACGCTTTAAGCATGACTAGAGAGCACCCGTCAACAATGTTGGAGGCGTGGGCATAACACTCATAGGCAGGACAAGTAGTCTTAGTAAACTATCTTAAGCCTAGTTCTGCCATATTCAGGATGAAATAGTTAAAGTTTCCTGATTGTGTTAAATGACATAAAATTACCCTTTATTGGCATGTGGCAGCCTGATGGTTGGGTTTCTGTGGTATGTGCTGGCACAACGTCAGACGCTAAGACGACAAATCTTTTGTGTTGTTTGGCCTACAAAATTTACTTTTTGTTTCAGTCCTTAATCATCTTTGAAAGATATCCCTACACACATCACGATGGGTAAGGAGGATAAGGCTACCTGGAAGTCCAACTATTTCACCAAGTTGATAGTAAGTCAGATTCTATTCCTAGGTTTAAATTTAATTATTTTACCAAATGTAGGCTACTAGATTTAAAATAAGAATCATTGGTAACAAGTTTTTAAATTATTTTGTTATACTTAGGCCGATTACTAGTCTAGGAATTTAGTTATGTTTAGCTAGCACTTTTTTCATATTAATTAACGATACCGGTAACTTCGTTACTGTCTAACTTAGATATTAACCCTCCAAGTGTTATGTGTCGCTATAGCGACACAAAACACATCCGCTGGGGTGTTAACTGTCGCTGCGTCGACAGTCAAACAGCATTTACGGAATAGGCTCTGGGGCGCATTGAATCTTAATGAACCGGATCAAAATTGGTATCACCGTTTACGGCAGATTCTAAGCTTTCTCCCGATGTCTGTCTGCAGACACTTTTTACGTTCGTGCCAATTGTACTTCAGCAGACAGCTGAAGTAGGAATGTTTGTTGTGCGTCGTTAACCTAACTTCGGGAATGGGTTGTTTTGCGATGTTTTTCGTTGTTTTATTTGTAAAAATGGACAGTATTGACATACGTGGGGCTTTAGAAGAAAAGTTTAGTGATGATGAATGGTTGGTTGATGTTCCTGGAGAAATAAGCGGCAGTGATATCGAGGTAAATTATCCTTCCGGCTATAACGTTGCCAAGGCCATTTTGCTCACTTGCTATAGCACGCAACAATACATTATTATCTAAAACTTTTATTTGCTGCTTTACCCGATTATTTGTTTATATAAGTTATTTAGTACCTATCCTTATAAAATTCAAAACAAATTTGCTATTTTGAAAATTGTATATTCTGTATACGTTTACAATTTGATGGAGCGCAAACTTAAATTTTTTTTATTTATTTTAGCATCACATAATTTTTCTATTATAATTTGTTTGAGATGTTATATACAAAATATTGAAGCCCATGATTTTCTGAACAAGAAAAACTGTAGAATAATGCAGTTTGGAGTGTTTTTGAGTCTTTAACATTTATTTGAATACAACACTGCAAAATCACCAAAAATAGGCAAACATTAAGACCATTATTAAAGACACTTGGAGGGTTAATATAATATATCTTTATTTCAATATAATGTTATTATCTTACCGTACCACTTTTCAAAAATAATACTTATAATCCTTTTTGATTGTAGCAACTGTTGGATGACTTCCCGAAATGCTTCATCGTGGGCGCAGACAACGTCGGCTCGAAGCAGATGCAGCAGATCCGAATGAGTCTCCGAGGCACCGCCGTCGTGCTCATGGGCAAGAACACCATGATGAGGAAGGCCATCCGGGGGCACATTGAGCGGAACCAGGCTCTTGAGAAGTAAGTAGCCTACAGGGTCTAGGATATTAATATCGTAGATGGATTTTTCTTCCGACGTTTTATTCCATTGTAAGTGTAGGCCTACTGTAGTTCTGTCAAACCTTGTCATACGGTAATGAATCTGAAGGGACTGAATACAAAATTTGTTATATCAAGGAAAAGGTTACAGTGAGGTTTGTTAAATTGAGGTTAGGTTATCAAGATTTATATAGAGGTTCACAAACTTTAATATTAACTTTTTATCATCAGTTGAATTGAAGTTAACTTTGCTAAAACGCTGTGACTTACTGTATATGGTATGGCATATCTACGTATTATCTATGCTTATCACACAAAGTTTTTGTTTGCCCGTCGTTGGTGCTATTTTGTTTAGCACTTTCCATGGCAGCTGACGATCTGAGGATTCAGGTTGAGACACGATTGATTTCTGGAATTTATTATTGTGTATGTTCGTCACTCCGGGGTAGAGACGTGGAAAGTTTGTATGTAAAGGTTAAATCCACTATGTAGAGGTTCTACATTAAACAAGTTTGCTATAGGGGCCTACCTACAGAGGAAAATTTATTTTTGGTGGAGTTGTATAAATTTATTACATAGAGGTTTTAAGTATGGTTTTTTTTCGTAATGTAGAAGTATAATTAATTTTAATTTGTCTTATGGGGATTTTAAGAACTTTGTTAAATCAAGGAATTTGTTGAGGTTTGTTACATCAAGGTTTGACTGTTACTATTTTCTAGATAAATTTGATGATGATGCAGTTTTGTGGAGCGGAATTTTCTTAACTATATTATTTCTACTTTGGTCAGATTGCTGCCACACATTATTTTTCAGATAAATTGTATAATATTTTGTATAACTTTGTGCGCAAGTATCTTTACTACATTAATCCCCCTGTGTAGTTAGAATCATGGGTAAAGGCACAGTTCCCCAGGTAGAGGATCCCTGATAAACCAGCCGCTTTTTTGGGAGCGGCCACCCGGCACGGCCGGCATCCCCTTACTCTTTCTAAGAAATTCCATGCCCTACTAGAATATAATAAATTGTAATTCCCTGTTATTTTGGTAACGGGACATTGTAAAACTGTGATTCAAATGTTGTCTTATTCGTCTACTTTAGACGGCAAAAATGAGCCATCATTTTGTGCTATATAACTTAAGGATACATTTTTGAGAAATTCTAGTAGGTCATGGAATTTCTAGGAAAGAGCAGGGGGGATGCCAGCCTTGTCTGGTGGCCACTCCCAACAAAGGATTATGTTGCGATGCTCTACCTGGGGAACTGTGGCTGTACCCATGACACTGTACAGGCTGCTGGCCCACACTATTTTCTAGATACATTTTATAATATTTCACACATGTTTGTTGAGCGGAACCATTCACTACATTATTCCCACTTCTGTCACAGACTGCTGCCCCACATCCGCGGCAACGTGGGCTTTGTGTTCACCCGCGGCGACCTCGTGGAGGTGCGAGACAAGCTGTTGGAGAACAAGGTGCGAGCCCCCGCCAGGAACGGAGCCATCGCCCCGTGCCCCGTCATCATCCCCGCCCAGAACACAGGGTTGGGACCAGAGAAGACATCCTTCTTCCAGGCGCTCTCCATACCCACCAAGATCTCCAAGGGAACAATTGAAATCATTGTAAGTTTTTTTAATTTTGTATTTCAGTGCCAATGGCATTTTTTGTTAATAGAGTACACAAACGCTTTCAGGGAAAGCGGTCCAAACTGCTCACATTTTTGTGGACACACTGGGATTTGAATCTGTGACCCGTTGAATTTTAAGTCCAAGACGCTAATCGTTAGGTTAGCGAGATGCCATATAAGTTTAGCTAGTTTGTGTTACAGATTAAAGTTGGTAGCTGCGGATCTGAGGTAATATTGTTAGTTATCAAGTAAGCTACATAGTAGAAAATGAGGAATTATGGGAATTTGTTAAAGGTTAAAACATTAGAAATTTGTGGGTTAGCTTAAAAAAACAACCATCAGAGATTTTAAATTCTTAAAGTTCTACTTTAGGCCTATCCAATTTTAACTGTATTTTTTGATTTAATCGATTATAGGCTTTGTCTTTTAACTTACAACCTAATTGTGCAAGTCCTAAATCGCTGTTACCTACAACAGTAGGTCATCAATGTCAGTGTAATTCTTATTAGTAAAGGCTCACGCTCCAGATAAGGAGTCTATAATCATTATTTTTATTAAATTACTTATTACTGTGGTAAAAGTGTTTTGAGTTATAACAAATATTCAAGAATAAATTCACTCTCTTCATAAACAAACATAGAAGGATCAGCTCCCTCTCTTCATCCACCTGTCAGGCAATTTGTCTCAACAGGTCAGCAAATGAGAGAACAGTAATGCTCAAGAGGTTATGGTGTAGATGTTTTCTAGACCGTTCTATCATGAGCAACATTGTTACAAGTTTTTATGGTAATTAAAACTTGTCAAAAGCAATAAGAACTATGAAAATAATCCAAGTTTGTTCAACATTATATACGTACAATAGATGTGAGCAAAAAAAACAACAAACAACAGATTATGAATTCATAAAGTTGTAATCTACCCTATGTCTGTTTATCCTTTTAAAATGTAATAGACCTCCTAGGCTATATGATGTGATTGTTTTTAGGCTTTGTTTTATAAATAACAGCCTATTTGTGCAAGAATGCTCCCAGCCATCAAAAGTGAAGGAGTGATATGGAGCTGATGATAATTATTTTTTATGACATTGTAAACATAAGTTAAATTCTGGTAAAGGGTGATGGCTTCGCCTAATTATAAGTAATATAAAGGATAAACTCCCTCTCTTCATCCACCTGCCAGGCAATTTGTCTCAGCAGGTCAGCAAATGAGAGAACAGTAATGCTCAAGAGGGTTATATGGTGTAGATATTTTCTAGACCGTTCTATCCAGAGCAACATTTCTGCACATTTGTATGGTAGATGTTTATAATTTGAGCATCCGACTAAGGTAACTGAACTCGGTATAAACCTATGATTGGTATCGTAAGTAAATACATATAAGTATTGTAATATTTATGTTGTGTTAAGGTGAATGATTTCTAAAATGTTAAGTCTCTTCGAGGGGCCGAAATATTTATGACCCTCACTGTAACATTCCAAAAATGAGACTGTAAAGTTTACTTCAAAAGAGGTAGGTAGGATTATTACATCAGTTTAGTTAGATGTTGTAAAATACTTAGAAATGATTGAACTACTCAGGTTTGCGGGAGAAACGATTTTTTTTTTTCTTATCAAACTGACCATGTTGCTTATTTACCGTTTTGTACAGAACCCAAAAAGCTCAGTTTAAAAAGAATGTTTATTTTTAGGATGACATTACTATTCCAATTATGGTTACGTCCATAAATAAACGTTCACATTCCAACAATGGCTATTTTCAGACAGTCTCAGATTCTCACAATGATAATTTTCAGAACTACATTCACATTCTGACGATGGTTGTTTTAGAATAATGTTCACATTCTGGCGATGGTTATTTTCAGCATGACTTCCACATTGTAACGATGATTGTTTTCAGAATTATGGATCCCATTCTGAATTGTTATTTTCAGAATTACATTCATATTCTAACGTTGGTTGTTTCCAGAACGACGTTCACATCCTGAAGGAGGGAGACAAGGTGGGGGCCAGCGAAGCTACGCTGCTCAACATGCTGAACATCTCGCCCTTCTCGTACGGTCTCGTTGTGGAAATGGTCTACGACTCTGGCACCATCTTCGAGCCCAAGATCCTCGACATTAAACCTGAGGATCTGAGAATCAAGTTCATGGAGGTAAGTGTCAAGAGTTTAATTGATCTGAGTTGTCTACAGAAATAACAGTTATATTTTGGGACCTTTCCTTTATTTAGTGTTTTCCAATGACCTCCCTAAAATGTTAAAAACGCCAAACTGGTAACTTATGCAGATGATACAACTTCCATTACCAAGCACCCCACCCAATCTGGTCTTGTTCAAATTTTACAAAGTGATTTTATGACAATGAATTTGTGGTTTCAAGCTAATGACCTTCTCTTAAATATAGATAAAACTTTTGCAATTAATTTCTACTCAAACTACTCAAATTCCAAGTACTCAGGTGACTCCTATGTCAAAACTTTGATTAACACTTCAAATGAATGTAAGTTCTTATGATTGCAGGTTGATTGTTCTTTAAAATGGGATTCTCTTGTTAAACATCTTTCAAAGGTTTTTAGTAGAGGTCACTTTCTTATTTTGTCTTTATAAAATCCTCGATATTGAGATCTTGAAAATGGTTTATTTTGCCTACATTTATTCTAATTATAATTTTGGGGGTAATTCTCAAACTAGTTCTACGATATTTAAGGTTCAAAAGAGTGTAGTTCGTACTATGACACATTCTAGTCATATTGCCTCTTCTAAGCCCATTTTCAAAAGGCTTGATTTACTTCCATCCCCATGCATTTTCATTTTACACACCCTTCTCTTTATTAAAGGTAATTTCCATTAATCTTCACTTTTAAAATCAGGTCATAGCTATCCCACTCGAAACAATCATCTTTTTATTCCCAAACATAAAACTGCAGATTATGAAAGGACTCGACTCTATGCCGGCAGCCGATTGTATAACTTCCAATTAACATCTGCAATGAAACTTGTACAAAAAAATTTAAAACAAAACTGGTCAACTATTTAAAGGAGCATATGTTTTATTCATTAGATGATTTTTTTATTAAGTAGTGAAGTGAAGTGCCCTGTTTAACCATCTGATATGATTTTTTTTCCTCTATGTACCCTACTTGTTAGAGTTAAGAAATATTTGTTTTATAACAATGACATTTCACCTACCATTAAGGTAATTCCTTTTGTATAGTGCATTTGTGACTTTATAAATTAATATATTTCTTTAACCTCGGCAATATGATTTTCATATTTTTGCTATTCACATTGTGTCAATATTCAGAATATTTGAAAATCCTTTAATTGTTTATCTCTATCAGACAATTGATATTTGGTTAAATGATTGACACACATTTAATTTTAACGCCCGTTTATACATTCCCTGATGGTACTGGGATTGTAAGGCCTTGTGTTTTCTTGATGAGTTTAAAATTCTGAGTAGAAGGCTATCTTGGAATTTATTTTTACTACATTATGTCTGACTTGTGATATTAAGACACTTAGGTGGTTCTTTGAAAGGCTTTTGTTGAAATACAGTCCAAGAAAGAAAGACTTCAGCAATTTAGAAATATTTGTTGTGAGTAGTCTTTATGTAAAAAAGTTATTTGGGGTAACTTCAGACAAAATCTTGAAGCCACCTAGACTAATGACAATTTCCCAACACATCTCAATGCAGTTATTTTAAACTCAGAAATAATCTAAAATCATATTTTACATTTATTCCTCTTGCTGCCATCAGTAACTTCCTGATTGTTACCTCTTGACTTTACTGGTATGGAGGTAGAGGGTTTATGCTTATATAGCATAAATTTATTATGATCAGTGAACAGTTATTTGTTTTTGGTTTTTTCCTATTGAATTTGGGGTTTTATTCTTTATTGCTCTGTATCAATAAATTTTCTATTTTTGTATTACTAATATATCTTGCGTTACTTTTTGTTGACTAATGAGTTGTTGTGCAGGGTGTGTCGCGGTTGGCAGCAGTGAGTCTCTCCATCGGCTACCCAACCATCGCGTCGGCTCCTCACTCCCTCATCAACGGGTTCAAGAACCTCCTGGCCGTAGCAGCCGTCACGGACATTGAGTTCAAGGAGGCCACCACTGTCAAGGAGTTCTTGAAGGTATGTAAATTTGTTTACGCCTATTACATTTTGGGTTTTAGTAATAGTTTTTCTTTGCTCTGTTTTTTTAAGTAACCAATATCATAATGCATGGTTCACACTTTCTGGAAAGTCAGAGAATTTTAAAAAGGTTAGAGCCAGTCAGGGAAAAAGATGGAAAAACGCTGAGGAAGTCATGGAACATTTTTTATTTTTATTGTAAATGCAAAGCACTACTGTGCAAAAGTCAAAACTTATTAGAAAAAAGTGTGCATTCCGAGTCGCGAATCAGATAAAATTCCAGAGAAAGTCAGGGAAATATGTAACCAAAAGTATGAACCATGTAATTAGGTGGTCATAAACTGGGAATTATGAATGGATATATTTAGTGAAAATAGCCTTACCTCTTAAGTAAAACCACGGTATCCTGTAAGAAAGGAAATATAACGATCTAGAAGTCCCATTGCGGCCTCCGCCCGCGTAAACTATGACAGTTTTGTGTGCTGCATCCTGTGGTTAGCCCGTGGAACTACTATGAATCAAGATCACCTATTTGAATTTCAATATCCATAAGGAATACGTGGTAACTTTGAAGCCCTATGGGACAAAATCCTATAGTTGAATCGGTGTGAAAACACTTAAAACTTTCCTATTTTATACTTTAAAGGCGGCCCCACACTTCTCGCACACGCCTGAACATTCGGCCGAACTCCTAATGTTCGGAGTATTCGCGAGAAGTGTGGGAGCTGCACGAACTTTTGAATGCATACGGGACGGAATGTTCAGTAAACATTCGGGAGAATGTCCGGCCGAATGTTCAGGCCTGTCCGCGAGAAGTGTGGGACCGCCTTAAGAATCAGTATACCAAATTTCACCACTCCAAATGCCGGTAAGTTGGAGAATTAGTGATTACGAGTGAGTGAGGGCTTTG
This sequence comes from Allygus modestus, assembly GCA_963675035.1. Lineage (NCBI taxonomy): Eukaryota > Metazoa > Arthropoda > Insecta > Hemiptera > Cicadellidae > Allygus > Allygus modestus. The sequence continues at coordinate 12,233,716 of OY776111.1, read as the reverse complement.
GTTTTAAATATTCAGATGCATTGAAAGAATTGTTTACTTTTATGATCAAATCTGCAGATATAGAGATGATGTGAAAAATGAATGGTCTAACTTTAAATCTGGTTGCAGATTTAGAAACTTGTTTTTGGAATTTCTAGTAGTAAATGATGTACATGATTAGTATAAGAGGCCATTTTGATTCTGTAATTTTCTCATTGGACCATCTTGAATGAATCACCTTTGTGTTTTTGTAAAGCCTTCAGATACTGATGAAATTTATGTTACGTAACTTTCTGATATGCAAGGAAGCCTCAATCTCGACAACCTTGTGATAAGGAGTTTTCTAAATTAGATATATTGGTTTTAGACTTGAAACCTCAATTCTTATGAAGGTGTGTTGGATGTTAAGGGTTACTTAAGGTTAAATTAAGTCAAGGTCATGGTTATGGTTATGGTTTTATGTTGTCAGAACTTCATGCTTGATCACAATATGTTTATGAACACACACACAAAGTCTAAACGAGCAAAAACAGAAGTCTGATGTTATCAATAAAAAGTACAGTGGAACTTGGATAATTTGAATCTCAAGGGACCAGTAAAAAATTTGAACCAGCCAAAAATTCAAATTAAAGAAGCTTGAATAAGGCTTAAAACCTTCATAATTCCCATTTCCAGAGGAAACGTATTATTAAAATAAATAGTTTGTTGAACAACTTGCACTTGTGGACAGTTGTGAAAAGTCACACACAATTGCTAAACAACCGGGATGGATCGGTAGTGTGTTCAGGGGTGGGCACAATAACCTTGAACATATCCTAGAAGGATTTGAGACGCAGTTTGCAGTTACTTATGCCAAACAGCTGTAGCTACTTCCACAAAGCCCTTGGAACTGCTTCAAAACCTGTTCTAGTTGCAGCTACTTTAACCTGCGGGGCGCTACAACCGTTTTCGGAACGATCTGCTAAAACTGTTTTGGAATGAATTGTTGCAGCGCTATTAACAGCTGTAGCTAGCTGAATTCTCGTTGAACACTGTTTATATATAAAATGCTAGGGACCAAGCGAAAAATCTTAAAGGAGATTTTAAATTATCCAAGTTACACTGTAATTACATTTTCAGTGTTAAAAGATCTTCAAAATAGTAAACCGCATTTTGTACGCTTTTTTTAACCCCCTTGGCTGTGTTGTAGGACCCGTCCAAGTTTGCTGCGTTGGTTGCGGCCGTGGCCCCTGCTGCTGCGGCGGCAGCTCCAGCTGCTGCAGAGAAGAAGGAAGCGGCCAAGAAGGAGGAGAGTGAGCACGAGAGTGACGACGACATGGGCTTCGGACTCTTCGACTAAGCGTCTGTGTAAAGCCTGACTGTCAATAAAGGGTTTTAAAGTTGTTCTGTGTATTTCCTTGTAAGGTATCCTACATTGCGACCCCAGAACTTTACCTTCTAAGATGTACATACCCAATAACTTAATACTTTCGCTGCGTTTGACATATTTAAACATGAAAATCTCACATGTTTCAATGTTCTGATTCCTGGTCTCCCGCAGCAAGTGTTTAACAGAGGAGATTTAATAACTAACGTACGCTTAACAGTTAAACAAGGGTAGGAAACTCTCTTGTTTTCTTTGGGGGGCAAACTACTAATGAACGTGAACTGATCTTGTGAACAAAATGAGCTTGAGTCAAAATTAGCTTTTGAAAGATGGGCGGTTGCGTGAATTCAAACACCACAATTTTATATTTTACGTAAAGTACACAAATATTTCACCTCCACCAGGAATACCAATTGTAGCTTTTACTCTGTGACTAAAAAATAGTCGTAAGAGACACCAACTATTTCCAAACCAGATTGGGCCATCCTCCCCTCTCTCTTGCATGCTAACACTACCTTTACATCGAAAATCACTGTATACCAACGATGTTAAATTGGAATGTAATACCATCAATGTTCAATTCTGAAGTTATTGATGATAAGCTGTGTATTGAACCTGGTACATAATATTCTCTGTATTTCAGTTTTTGTGTATTTTTAAAGTCTCTTGGTGGTGAAGCTGTAAAATGATTTAGGTCTATTGATTTAACAAGTTTAACATACTTTCAACTGGGGCTACTTGGGACATATACATTTGAAGCAGACTTTAAAAATTTTCTAAAACACCTAACTTACTTTCTTACTAGCATCATCTTTGCAATAACGCTGTTTGATAGGTTCTTTTTTTGTACTTCATTAAACACTAATTCACAATCAAAAAGTCTTCTTCATGAATGTCTTAGATTTTCAGAGTTTTTCACACCTTATAGGAGCAAGTTTGTCTCTGGTTTCTTTCTAGTTTTGGACAGGAAACATCATCAGTTGTGTGACTTAATTATTAAGTCACTGTCCAAATCACAGATCGAATAGAAATCTAAATCTTCTTCACTGGAAAATTTTTGCTTTATTTTCTTGCTCAGTTTTAGTTACCAGTATTTTTCTCTCCATTCCAACCAATTTTGATGTACCACTAATTTTAGGATCAGCATGACTTTCTACATGCTGTTCTTCATCTGAGTCGCCAATGTCTTAACCACAAAACGCCTCTTCCGGGTGGGACATTTACTTTCTTCTTAATTTTTTTGACTGGTTGTGATTCTTCCCACTTGTTCAAAAAACGTGTTCAACGTTTCTACCCAATCAGAACCAGTAGAAGTCACACTACTACGCCTATCAGTACTGGCTGTGCCTGTGGAATAATCATCTTGTTAGAGGTCCTGGAATTGGGAGCTGATTTCCTTGAAGACAGCCTCAGAAGGCTATAGTGGTCAGTTATGACTGTGAAATCCGTTCCCTCAACATAAGGCCTAAACCGTTCGATGGCCCAGATGACTGCGAGACACTCGCTCGGTGGCCGAATGTTTTTGTTCTCCTTTGGTTAACACATTCGCTGCGACCCTGTAAAGTCATGCCAACCTGAAATTATTTTATTAATGTAAAACCTACCTTTAGGTGTCAGAAGATGATTCCAAGTGGACATCTTCATTTTCCGGGCAAAGTCAGATGTTGGCGCCATCTTGAATTTTGAACAGGTTGGCCTGTGGACAGCACCTGGGTGAGACGTCCGACCGTCGACAGTATGTATTTTGCACTTTTAGTCTACAATGTTTTGTATTTTGGAAGTCAAATACTGTTTTCTCATTATAATGACATGTATAAAGTCACACAACAAATATTTACACTATATACAGTTGGCTCCTCTTGACTTTTAAGTTTTTGTGATAGGTGTCAAAGCATTTGCCCGGGCAAAGTCCTGGATCTTCTGGGCAAGCACGACACATACATGGTCGATTTCCTCCTTCCTTTGTGCAAATATGGCAGGATTTGTTCTTCCGTTTGGCCCCATCCGGTCTCAATTCCAGCTTAGAGAGGGTATGTCCGGTACCACGCAGGAGAAGGGGTGGCAGCGGCTCAGGTGCTTTTGGCAGCATGACTTCCAAAACACTCAAACGGAAATCACACAGACTGACTTTCTTCTCAGC